>JAZHYW010021483.1:0-11889 GCA_037355805.1 Ixodes ricinus
GATAAGGTATTAGTTATCTTATCAAGGCGTACACGTTCCAGACACCAAAAGCATCACTTTTTCCTCCGACAACCAGATCTCGTAAGAACTACTTCGCGCCGCGTATGTACAATGCGCAAAACTTGCTTTTTTCTTGAGGTGAAAACAGGTATAGATAGGCTGAGCTACTGGTATACCGGCACGCATCCCCGACTCTCACTGTAACCGCCATGTTGGAAAGCGAGTGGCGCCACCTGTAGTGAACTGGAGTCGCGAATAGACGATTGCAACGACCAGCCGCCGCTATATGTCTGTTACCATGTGGGAAAGCCCGTGCAATTACCAGCTCCACAAAGCTATGTCCACGCGCACGCTGCACGAGCTTGCACGTATGAGGCACCAGTCGGGGCACGATGCTTGAAATTGTCTGTACTTTGGAGTAGCCGAGTAGCGCGAGAGTGTGCGATCGTACCGTGGCGAGGCGAGCTTGGGTGTGCATGGGGACGCCTAGAATGAGAGAGCGTTCAACTAAATATGTAAATCACGTGGTGTATGGTTACCATTGCGTGACTAACTTCAACAATGTTGCCTGGTCGCCGGACGAAAGTAATCCACATTAGTAAATTTATTATTGCAATTACTAGAGCTCTAAAAACCGCGAAACTTGGTGTATATACAAGTAACCCATGAGTATTGGATTTCAAGAATAATCTACCTGTTTAATTTTCATGTGGAAACCCCTTTAGATAAAGCATTTCTTGCTTTAAAACCTCGCATATCTGAAAACGATGCTACAGGTGGTATTGTTTGGTGACTCAAACGGCCCAGCTGCTGTCGTCGTTTCACTGTATGCTAGGTCGTCAGGTGGTTACGCCAAAACTCGCAGCTGCAGCATTGCGATCATGCGACCTAATGTACAGAGAGAAATCCAGGGATCAGCAGTGTTGTTTCTAGTTTTCTTAACATCCAATCGGTACGCTTTGCATTCGATAAAAATATCTAGCTTATTTTAAAAGTGAGTTTAGTATTTAAACCCTGTCTTTGCCAAATGACGACGGCGAACCAGGCGATATGTAATATGGTCATAGCTACCATAATGCTGGTGCCGGCGATGATGAACGATTCTCAAGTTGACATCGGCTTCTTCTGGCATGTGAGTGACCTGCACTACGACAAGGACTACGCCACTAACGGGACTCGAGATGCCATGTGCCACTACAGCCCCAACCAGACAGAGCACGATGATATCGGGCCCTATGGGGATTCTAGGTGCGATGCGCCCAAGTTGCTTATTGAGTCTGCGTTCAGTGCCATGCGGGATATTGAACCTGAACCTGATTATATACTTTGGACGGGGGACAACCTGCCTCACCTCCCGGATATTCCCTGGTCGGAAGTGTACTCGCAAACTCGCTGGCTTGGGGAGGTGCTTAGTCGCTCTTTCCCAAACTCTCCTATCGTGCCCACACTGGGAAATCACGACTGCTCTCCACCGAACGACATGCGCCCGGACAATATGTCTAAGTTCCTATCTGAAGCAGGCTTCAAGAGCCTTTTGCCCTCATCTGCCTGGAAAACTTTCGAGAAGGCGGGATACTACAGTTGGACTGTGAGTGGTACCCTTCGTCTTGTGTGCCTCAATTCTGTGCTCTGGTTCACAGGCAACATGGCTCCGGTCGTCAACGGCAGCGACGAGCAGCTAGCCTGGCTGCACATGCAACTGCAGCAAGCGCAAGAGCTGGGTGAAAAGGTATATATTTCGGGCCACGTGGCACCAGGCTTTACCACCCGCGTGTTTGCTTCAGATGTCGCCGTCACGGAACTTTTCCGTGACGACATTAATGAAATGTACCAGGACCTGATTTCGAACTTCTCTGACACAGTAGCGGGACAATTTTTTGGCCACCTCCACGGGAACTCTTTCGTGCTCCTCTCGGATGCCGCTGGACAGACCGTTAGCTCTGCTCAGGTGACAGCGTCGGTCACTCCGTGGGCACCGGCAGTCCGCGATCACTGGAGCGTGTCCGTGCCTACTCAGCCGATGGTGCGCCTGTACAAGTACGATCGTCATTCGGCAAGACTGCTCGACTACACTGTCTACTACATGGACCTGGACAAGGCAAATTTGCGGTCACAAAATCACACCACTTGGGGCGCTCTATACACGTTGACGACACAGTACGGCGTGCCTGATGCGACCACCGCTTCAATGGTGGCGCTAGCTGAGCGGTTGAAGAGTGATTCCTTGTTCTTAGACATGTATATCAAGCTCGGCACGGCCTTCAAGGACGTTGGTCCTTGCGACTCTTTCTGCCGCAGGGTACAGCTGTGTGCCGCACTCGCAGCAAGGGCGGTGTATCACGCGGCGTGTCTTCAGCTTGATCAGGGCACTGAGTCTCAAAAACCGCGGATCTCAACTTTGGTGGCTGTTCTGATTGGGGTACTAGGGTTAGTGTTTATCGGTGTTTTCATCGTGATGCTGCTGCGCTATCAACGAGGGCGCATGGTGTGGAGCCCTCATGAAGTCCCATCCAGACTTGTAAAGGCCCGTTCAGACAATCGCGTTAGACTACAGCCGACTAACACAAGGCCGGTTTTTAATCCTCTTGTGGAAATAATGCCATAATGCCCCTGAGGGTGTGTAAGGTATTTAAATAAATAAAAAATAAATAAATAAATAAACTCTTACGACCAGCTCCGCAGCAGCGCATCCTATCGTAGGCTCTTGCAAGGGTCTTAAAAACCGGTCTTGTCTCAGTCAGTCGTACTGGGTTGCAAGTGCTTGAACGGACCTTAAGTTTCGGTACAGATGTAGCAGGTAGGACAGAAGAACATCAGCGAACGAGAGCTTTGTATTTTTTTGACATACCTAATTTGGGCGTAAAGGCACTAGCACGCGGGTGAGGCCATTTTTCACTGCTCCGCTGTCCTCTGGATGGAATCTTGTTTGCTAATTGAGAAGATTCATAACATAGCTCGTTACGTGCCAGGCCTCGTTGTTTGCTTCCAGTCCTCCTACACGGAGAACTGACGTCAAACGAGCGACTGACTGCACACTACGGCATGGAATTAATATAGGCATACACTGCGTACCTTAGGTAAGAATCTGCACTTTTTAAAACATAAACTTTAAGGGTTATCCAGGTCTTGTTGTTTTTATAATATTTTCAACTAACGGTCAACATGTACACGTTACTGTAAAAATAAGCTCAATATTGTAACTCGCTACTCGCTTAAGATTTGAGTAAGTACTTTACTCGTTACTGAGATTCATAGGAAACAACTGCTTCAGATTGAAACTAACTGTTACTTTCTAGTTATTGAATATGTTGTTTCTTCTGAAATAATACCCGCTCTTTGAAGTCTTGCGCTTTGAATATTTCCTCACTTCTTAATGCATTCATTGACACACTGAATAGCCACACTAGCGATATATTGGTTAGAAGAATCACGTGGGGATTGGTGCTGGTTCGGTTATAAGCATTTGCTATGCGTGTGTCTAGAAACATGAGCTGAGAGAAATATATTCACTCGATTACTCGATCCTTTAATTCGCTGGCTAGTTGCCGACATAGTTGCTGACACTGAGAAAGGAGAGGCTCTTTCTGAAACGTCTGTGTATTAAAGTTTTTATTGTTACTCAAATTTCTCTTAACATGCTTTAGAACAGTAAAAATTTTACCTCGAATTTTTTGTTTTTAAACTTTCAATTCGCGGGCATGCAGCTGAGGGGACGGAGACGTCAGGGCACATAGCGCTGGTGCCCGGAAGCAATGCTCTCCGTGTCCTCCATGTTTTTTTATTTTTCTTTATAATGAAGTGTTTATTTGTTTATAATGTTTTAAGTGGCAAATTTGTATTTACATCAACAAAACCAAATTTATGACTGTATCAAAGGCGAAAACAACAATGTGTTGCAATTACAAAATCAATGGTGCCCCCCTTGAGAAGTCAAGATATATAAATATCTGGGAGTTGTTTTTTTCTGGTAACCTAAGCTGGTTGTAGTTTTTTACGGTTTTAATGGCGCTAGAGCCTCAATGGCTATACTGCGCCAGATGAAGTAGGTCAATAAAAAAGGTTGGGTAGATTGAAACTATGGGGGAATCATTCTATAGTTTGTTTAAAAATCCGATATCTCCAAGAACAAAAAAAGACGTTTGAATGAGATGAGCGATCTCTCACCAAGTAGAAAGGCAGGGTGAAATGAAATGTGATAATTGAAAAGATTACGAAAAAAGAATTTGTGCTGCTGCCGAAGACCAGAACAAAGGAATAAAATATAAAGAACAGTCAAAGGTTCACAGCTGCGCTCAAAGGATGGAGATTCTCCACCAGTAAGCAGGTAGCTATGTGTAAGGTAGGTATGGCCAATTCTCAGGCGGCATAGGAGGACCTCGTGGAATCTATTTTTATTGTGAAATGTTTCCCAAGTACCACGGTTTGACTTGATGGTGTTAAGCTTATTGTTAACCTCTGAGTCCAACTCGGTCTGCCACAATCGCAAGACTGCAAGTCTTAAAGGCATTTTTAAGTCTTGTTGGGGGATGCGGACATGTAACACCTGAAGATTTTGTGAAGAGACGGCCAGTTTATCTGCAGCCTCGTTGCCTGCAATGCCACCATGGCTAGGAATTTAGCAAAGCCTAATGTCGTGTCCATCTTGTAGGCCCTGCTGCACCTTAACACGCTTAGTTCGGGTCAGCCGATTCTTCATTGATAAAACAAAACACACCGCCCTAACAGCAGTCTGGGAATCTACAAAGATGATGACTTTCTTTGTTTTACTCTGAATTATATAGTAAAGGGCCATTGTGACCCCATATAGCTCGGCAGTAAAACTACTAGCAAAAGTGTTTAGACATGTGACTTTGAAAAGACAAGAAGAGTATACAACCGCACCAACAAACAATGACGACTTTGCACAATTGGTGTAAAAATGATCATAATCTTTGTATTTTTGCTCCAATGCAAAGGATTCCTGCTGTAAAACTAAAGGTGAGACACTTTGCTTCCTGAATTTTGTGAAGCATCAGTCACAGAATATGGGTTTGACATTCCATGGTCCAGTAGGGTATGAACTATCGACGAGGTCAAATCATGAGTCAGATTGAGGAAGGAGCGAAGACTCTCGACACGAAGACTCAAAAGCCGCACAACAGTTGGCCTATGGTTAAAGAGGCGAGAAAACCTGCAGTTCCGAATACAACTATAAGTGGAGAGTTGGGGTTCGACAGAAGTTTGTAAGCACAGATGAGGCTAGCAGCTGTCGACTTTTTTGAAGCTACATTTCATGTCAGTCAACATACAAGCTAAGCACAGGGGAGGTTTGAAAAGCACCAGATACCAAACGCAGCCCAAGATGATGTATTGGATCGAGCATTTTCAAGGCAAACGGTCTTCCGGAGGCATCGACAATTGAACCACAGTCAAGGCGGGATCGAATGAGAGAAGAATATAGACGAAGGAGACATTCCTTATCCGAGCCCCACGGCTTGTGCGAAAGGACTTTGAGTATGTTCGATGCCTGCAGAGTTTTGCTTTAGCTGTTTGAGATGCGAAATATAAGTCTAGGGTCGAAAGTAACTCCTAGGAATTTGTGCTCGGTTTTCACAGCAATGTTGTTTCTATTTAAAAGAAGAGTAAGATCTGAAAAAAGACCACGTCGTAAAGAAAAAGGGACACAAACAGTTTTCTCCAAAGAGACCCTAAACCAATTCTTATCAGCCCATGTAGTCATTTTATTTATGGTCAGTTGTAGCTGTCGCTCATAGCTGGACATATTACATGACGCTACAAATATCCGAAGGTAATCGACATATAGCGAGTAAAATACTGAGGAAAGAATAACTTTACTAAGAGAGTTAGTTTTTATGGCAAAGAGTGTGACGCTTAGGACTCCACACTGAGGAACACCATTCTCTTGAACGAACCAGTCTGATAAAGTTGTTCCCAACCGAACTCGAAAAGTGGGTCTACACAAAAGCTCTTTATGCATTGAAGCGTTCTACTGCGTACTCCAAACATGGAAAGGTCGCGCAAGATGCCATATCTCCGAGTGGTATATTAAGCCTTGTTCAAATAAAAGAAGACAGATGCACTTCACAGTGCTTCCTGTTGAGGAATGCTTCACGCACAAAGGTCTCCAGCAACACTAACTTGGTCTGTTGTAGAGTGTTCAGACCGACAGATACACTGATTGATAATCAAGATATAATGCTGCTCGAGCAAATAAATAAAACCCCTGTTAGTTATTCTTTCAATGGTTTTCCCCATACAACTCGACAATGCTATTGGTCTGTAACTTGCAGGGAAGGAAGGGTCCCTCTCAGGTTTCAACTGCGGTATAACTTCAGCCCACTTCCATTCAGCATTGAAGTATATGCATCACTCCACAGGCCATTGAAGTAAGTGAGGAGGACACTGAGTGACTCTCTAGATCAGTGTCGGATCATGTCGCAGTAAATTTCATCAGGACCGGGAACTGAATTCTTGCAGGAGTTCAGAGCCAGTTCAGAGCTCAACCATTGTAAATGGCTGATTATAGGGTGCAGAAGCTCCTCTTGTGAAGCAGAGCCTCGTCTTTTCCATGCTTGCCTTACGCTTCAGGAATGCTAGAGAGTAATGTGCAGAGTTTGAAACAGCAGCGAAGTGAGTGCCTAACACGTTAGCCTGGTTTATCAGTGAGGCTCCAGAGGAAGGAAAAGGGGGATTGTAAACCAGTGGTATTTCCCCTCGACCTTGTGAAGTCGGTCCCACACTTCTTTTGCTGGAACATAGCTGCTGATGGAGGACACATAACCTCTCCAAGACTTTCTTTTAGGCTGCTTCCGAGTCTGGCAAGCACGAGCTTTGGATCTTTTGAATTCAACCAAGTTCACAGAAGTCGGATATCTACAAAGGACACCCCAAGCCTTATCTTGGTTCTTTTTTTGTGATGGAACAATCCTCATTCCACCATGGCTTACATTTTTTTTGGGGGGATGTTCGAAGAGGTTTGAGGGATGGAGCAGAGAGCAGCACTAATTATATGTTCAGTGATGTAGGCTGTGGCTTCGTCATGAGTTTATTAAGAAACACATAGTGGGAACAAGCTCAGATTTTTGGCTAAAAAGAGCCCAGTCTGTTTTTTCTAGTTTCCAACGCGGCCGGAGTTCGTTTCGTGGGACTGGGAATAGATGTTACGCTCTCCAGAGCAACCGGAAAGTGGTCGCTTCCAAAAGGATCATTTAAAACGCTCTAAGTAAAACAAGACACCGAGGGCGTAGATGAAATGGAAATATCAATGGATGTAATTGAGTTGTGAGCTGCGCTAAAAGAGGTAGGCTCTCTGCTGTTCAAAATACAAAGATATACATGGCAGTAAAAACCGTCCAAGGACTCCACCACCCGAGTCATGGCGAGTGCCACCTCACAAGGGATGGTGGGCTTTAAAATCTCTTAAAAGTAAAAGGGGCGAGGGAGCTGATTAACTAAATCATAAAGATCATGAATATGCAGTGGAACATTTGATAGAATATAGATGGAAACTGTGACCGAAGAAAACTCAGTGCTTTCTTAGGTCACAAGACCACCTCGCAGGCCAAAGTAACGCTGCTGCTTGCCGCAAACAACAGGAGATACGAAGAAACATTCTTTGTATTAGACCACAATGCGCCGGTGACTTTAATTGGTATAGTCGCCGAACGTCTTGGGTTTATACGCCGTGTGCAGAACGCCAATCACGAAGAGTTTTACCCGCCAGCAGAAGTTTTCAAAGCACCTTCAAGGCACTGCTTCACAGCAGTGCCTTGAAGTCTTCGCAGAAGTCTTCAAGGCACTCGGACAGCTCAAGGACGTCGAGTGCGCAATGAAGATCAAGCCTGGCAGCGTGGGTGTCGTCATGCCGGCTAGAAGAGTACCGTGGCTCTTCAGGAAAAGGTGAAGGCGGAGCTACAGCGCATGGAGGAGCAAGACGTCATTGCGAAGGTAACCGAGCCAACGGATTGGTCTAGCCACATGGTCACAATTCTCAAAAAGGACAAGATACGCATTTGTATGGCTCCAACAGCACTTAACAAAGCGTTGTTGCGCGAGAACTACCCCATGCCAACGCTAGAGGTTGTTCGGGCGCTATCGCTTTCTTCGCATGCCCTTTACGATCGCTTCTGTGCCGGAAATCTTTCAAGCCGCAATACACCAACTGCTAGAAGGGTTGCCTTGTGTTGCTGTCGTCATGGATGATATACTGCTGTGGGGAAGAACGAAAGGAGGACACGACTATAACCTCGCTCTGCTTTTGACGCGGTATCGAGAACACAACCTCAGACTGAACCCCAAGAAGTGCATCTTTTTGCAGCAACAAGTCCGCTACCTGGGACACGTCTTTACAACGCAAGGCATGATCCTGGAACCAGAATGGGATCGCGATATCCTGCAGATGCCGGAGCCAAAAAAACTGTAAGGAGCTTCAAGTTTTGCTCGGCGCAATTAATTTTGCGCAGCGCTTTATCCCCAACATGTCAGTCTTAACAGCACCGCTTCGGATCCTAATACGTAAAGATATAGCGCGTGTCTGGACAGAAAAACACCAAGAAAGCTTTGAAGCATTGCGACAGGCACTGATAAAGGCGCCGGTTCTTTCCTACTTCGACCCAAAAAAAACCAGTCACACTCTCGGTTGACGCCAGTCAGTTAGGGGTTGGCGCCGTGCTTATCCAAGACGGTCACCCTATCGCTTTTTTGTCTCGCTCACTCACTGACTCGCAACAACGCTACGCACAAATTGAAAAAGAGACGTTGGCGATTGTGCATGGTTGCACAAAATTTCACGATTACATTTTTGACCAGGCAAGTAGGACAGTGGAAAGGGATCACCGTCCCCTTGTACGAATTTTTGATAAGCCTTTGCATCAGTGCCCACTGCGGTTGCAACGCATGCGATTGTCCTTGCAACGCTATCCTATCAAATTGCAATACAAGCCGGGTAAAGAACTATTCCTAGCGGAGGCTCTGTCACGGTTCCCCAGCAAAGTCAAAATGGAAGAAGAAGCTGAACAGTATCGAGTGAATGTGCTTGACTATGTTTCAGCTTCCGAGCGACGTTTGAAAGATCTACTAGCAGCTACAAACGAAGATCCTGCGCTCGTGAAGCTTCGTGACTTCGCGGAAACGACCTGACCAGACAACCAGCAAGCTGTCTCAGAGGCGGTCGATCATACTGGACGTACCGAGGGGAGGTACAAACACAGCATTCAAGGAGTTGTTTCACTCCATTAACGCCTCAAGGTGTTAATGGAGTGAACCTCGTTGTGTTTGCTTTGTTGAATGCTTATATGAAACAAGAGGACGATCACCAATACAAAGTTCAATGAGTGGGTTCAGCAATAACTGTGGCTAGGCCGACACCTCGTGCACATCTTTATATTGCATATCTGGCGTTTTCTCGCCGCGAAGATGATAGGCGCGGGCTGGGGTGAAATCAGGTTGGGTAACTTCTGTTGTGCACGTTGCTCTCCAGAAGTAGCTGAATACCATTGTTTGTTACTCAGTCAAAAAGTAACGGAAATAAGTCACTCCTTTCTTTTCTTCAAAAGTAACTTATTCGTTTCCTCGTTACTAAAATTTAACTTGATATAACGTGTTGCGTACAAGTATAGGCAGCGATAGAGAGAACCTTTTTAAATTTCCAGAGCACTATCTGTAAGAACTATTATTATATGAAGGCGATGTGGCCGGGGCTCCTGACATTTCCGGGTTTTATATTATTACCGACGTCCCTTGAAGTATACTCTCGACTAAGTGATAGACTCAACGTTTGTGTGGTAAACTTTTAGTAAACCATTAAATAACGGTTCTAATGGCACAAATGCAGTCTTTAAAATATCTGATTGATTTTTCGTACAGACGTAAAACAAAATTTCTTATCAGCTGCCTTTATATATTCACTATTACGTGAAAGACCACGTATAAGATGCCAAGTTGCCAGGTTTGTCAGCTATGTAAAAAAGTTTGTTCCATAGAGTTTTTTCGAATTATTATGAATGACTAAATATCTCGATTGAGGGGCTAATTTGATTTCTAACTTTATGTAATAAAGGTGTAAAAAATACGCACCCGTGCTGTAACGCCAGCGGTGAAAATTTTAGAGCGTAAATACTTTCGTATAGTGTCCTTGACATTTGAAGTTATAGCAAAAAATGCGAGTCTTTGAGAACGACACATGAAACCCGAAAAGGAGGCGAAAAAATAAATAAAAAGGACAACCAAAACGTCTCAATTATAAACACACTAGCTAAATGCGTTTAGTGTATTCTTTCACTTACTTTGATCGCTGCACTCTCATGAAATGAACGAGATGCGCCGCTGGTGTAGTGGTATCATGCGAGATTCCCATTCTTGCGACCCGGGTTCGATTCCCGGGCGGCGCATTATGTTTTTAGTTCTTTCCGATCTATTAATAACTGATTTTTGAATCGCGTTGCGTAACTACCACGTTTAATGACCTTGTCTTACTAGTCTATTTAACGACGCCGTCGAACTACGTTTGGAAAGGTGGATTGAAGAAACCAATTCGCAGCACATGATAGTAGGTCGCCTAGTTTTGTAAATATTTTAGCGGGCATAGGAGGACAGTGTTGGGGTAAAATAGCGTAGAGGTGCGGAAGTATGATCGGTCGGAAAATAAAAAGCAGATAAAACTTGCGCAACATTTGGTTTCAGAAGTGAAATACCAATGCTCGCCAAATCATCATCTCCTTTGATTTGACGATTTGAATTATAATAATTGCGATGATTAATGATTGTCTGCGGTTATCTCGTTGAATTGACCCGTCCCGCATTGCTTCGGGCCCAACCTGTGTTTATTTCTTCTTTGCTGCACGTTTAAGAACCGATTTCCCACTCTTGGTCGTTTCTCTTGCTCCCCGTCACCCAAGTTGATCATTATGAATATCAGCATAGCGTCGGCTCGGAGAGAAGGCCCAAAAGCCCGCTGCTTGTTTTGGGTGCAGGTTAGCGCACAGCAGCAGATTATGCTCAGTTGTTTCACCAGCCTCACAGCAGAGTCAACGTGCAGGAGATTTCACCTCCTGATCGTAGCCTCTGTGATACCCCTGTGTTCATAGATTCTCCGGCGAGTGCCTCAATGAGCAGGAGTCTGCGCATGCTGTTGACGTTGAGCGTGGTCTCTGTCAAATTTTGTTGTTTCAATTTATGATTTAAGCACAGCGTCGATTTGGATTGTACAGTCTATGCTGACTGGAGCGCCTCCGCCTCTCTCAGCCTCTTCCCTATTTCCAGTTTCTATTTCTTATCTGGCGTGGCAGTCACAATGACCGCGAGGTCGTACTTGTTACGTCGACCTTTTTACGTGGACGCCGCCATCTTGAATAACGGGAGTTCCTGTATGCGGGAAAACATCGTTTTACACTCGCCAAGCCACTGGAAGCAGCATAAGTCTTAATCACGAGCGTCTACATTTCTTCTTTTGTCTCTCTTATGCTATTTGTTCCAGGTTGTAATGCCTTGTTTTTATTTTTCATTCTGCACACTGGATTTGTGATCTATGTGGCTGAAAACGAGGGTAAACAAAAAGGTATATAGCTAGTGCAGCCGCTTTTTCCAGCAGGCCTTTACTCTAGTGACGTATGAGGGAGAGAGAGAACGAGAAAAAACTTTCAGCCTTTCTACTCTGGTGAAGAAGGAAGACCAGCGAAGTTGTACTATGGTGGGTGGGAATGAAGTAATGGCCGTCCGCAAGTCGGCAAGCCAGAGAAGAAAGGTTGGAAAGGTTGCCGCCATCTATGAGCGACGGCGGCAAGCAGACAACCGTCAAACACAACACTTCGGACAGCTACCGCCATCTATGAGTGACGGCGGCAAGCAGACAACCGGCAAACACAACACGCTGGACAGCTACCGCCATCTGTG
>JAZHYW010021485.1:0-30018 GCA_037355805.1 Ixodes ricinus
CCTTTTTGTTTTTTTGCTTAGCGTGCTTTTTTTTTTTTTGTTGTGCCATCTGTCAGTGGCAACTCCAATCAGATGGTTTGGTCCCAACTCCGTGTGCATAGGAATAAAGGCGGCCTAACCCAACCCGGAGCCTGGTCATGCGGGAACGTCCAGGAGCCAGAAGTGACGTCAACGGTTACATTTTTCATGTTCCAGGGGACAAATCGAAAGTTGAAAATGTTCAACTTGTTAAAAACCGGATGCACCTGGATTTTGCAGTAGCTCAATCAGGGAAAAACGGTCCATCCTCCTCGCAAACCATGTGTGGGAGTGGAGGAGAGGAGGGAGGAGGGGGGGGGGCTCATCGTTTTTGGGGAGCCCTACAAAAGGACAAGCAAAGGGAGGCTGTAAGAAGCAGCCACTTTTTGTTGTATTCTCCCCTCCAAGTCAGCCAGAAATACCACAAAAGGGGCTATTTCGCCCTCGTCCACTGGATGGATGGATGAGTGTTGGATGAATGTTAATGGCTACACTCTCTGTAACAGGCGGTAACTTGCTTCACCTAGCCTGTCTAAAAAGGCAAACATATGATTCCTCCCGCCCTTCTATACCAATTTTCTCCCCCTAAATGTCACCAGGCAATGTGGGGTACCACCAGGATCACCTTTTGGGGGATTGGGCAAAAAAAAGCAACTCCCCCTCGCCCCTTCCCCGGGCGAGGGAGTCGCCAATTTTCTTCTGGTCAAAACTTGTCGGCTTTACTCGTTACTAAAACACTAAGTTGGGAAACTCACCCTTGAAACCTGGACCGCTCGCGTCCACCGAGACCAAACTAAATGTGATAACAGTGCCACCGTTTAGCGACTCGTCAAAACATGAAAGTTCACTCATATTGCTACTGCGAAATAGAACTGCAAGATGGCACCACCGGCCCTTGCGCAACTCGACTTGAACCGATACGGGCAGAGGTGCAGTTCCGCACAGTCGATGCTGTAGGAGCCACTCCGTAAACTAATGGCGGCGTTGCGATCGCCATTAGTTCAGTTCTTGAGAACGGATCGAAATCATTTTTGCAAGACAGGCTCTATGGCAGTTTCCCCAGTGAGTTGTTCTATAGTCCGCTGCAATTCAAGAACGGAAGAGCAAGGGTAAGACGGGCCGGGGAGGAGGAAGCAGACGGAACGCTTGGAGAAGGGAGGAGGAGGTTTCCCCCTCTCTTCTCCAGCGTTCCGCCTGCTTCCTCCTCCCCGGCCCGTCTTACCCTCGCCCTTCGTTCTTGAGTTGCAACGGACTGTAGTAACATTGACTTTACCCCAGCACTGGACCCGCTGGGGACCAGGGTTGAGACTCTGGTTGGAGTCACGTGGGAGGGGGTCCCAATTTTTTACTATCCCG
This sequence comes from Ixodes ricinus, assembly GCA_037355805.1. Classification (NCBI taxonomy): domain Eukaryota; kingdom Metazoa; phylum Arthropoda; class Arachnida; order Ixodida; family Ixodidae; genus Ixodes; species Ixodes ricinus. The sequence goes on from JAZHYW010021485.1 coordinate 1,375, forward strand.
CCTGTCCCCCACTGTGCTAGCTAGTTGCGCATCATTAAATTTTCCCTAGATAATTTCTACCAATCTTCTAATCGCCTCCTTGTGGCTGTAATCCTTTTCTCCTTCAAACTCCTCAACGTTGCCTCAACCTCCCGCCCGTTGCCGGTGCGCTAGCTGCGTCGTCCAAACCAGAGCAGTTTCCTCGGTCCAAACACTACAGCACACTTTCAAACCACAACAAACGCCAAAAGTTAAAAAAAAAAGGGGGGGGAGAGAGAGAGAGAGAGAGAGAGAAATCGGTTTAGTTTCTGGGCGCGTTTTGATGTTTCGAATGGACCGCCCTTTAAGCGCTTTTCTTGCATTTGTTTCCAGGAACCTACATTCACCAAATTTTAGTATGATAAATCCACCACCTATAGAAAGCTTTGTGAAAAGATTCATTACACTCTGTTCATAGGCTTATGTATACGGTTTCTTTTACTCTGCTACGTGGAAACGCCGGCCGGCGAGCTGCTCCGACGCACGACCGCTATGCGCTGCGTCGGCCTACGCGTGATCTTACCTGCTTCAAATATGAGCCTCACAGACCCGACGTATGTTGGGGCCTTCGCGCTGCTCATGTTTGGGCAAGGCTAGGGTGGAAGTCTACGGGAAAATCAGCACACGCGGGCGATCGCCGGTCAAAGCCACATAACAACAGCTGCCGCTCAGTAACCCACCATGTTTGTAACTATGTGATAATGATGATGGTGGCCGCAACCACAACGCCACAACTCTCAGCAATCTAATCACTAACTTCTAAAAGCAATTTGACGCATTGATCTAACAAAATATATTTTTGTATGTTTAAAAAACATTCATTAGTACTTTTTGTTGGGTTTAAGATGTAAATAATTAAAATTAATAGGTTACGAGCGCCAGCGGATGCCCTGGCAAGTGCTCAGAAATACCGAAATCTCGCGTTTTGTACCGTCCTTCGTTCAAGGCCGAGCCGGAGCTCTGTGTGTTGCGCGCATGCGCACGACGAGTCGAGGTTGCTCGCGGTTGTTTGTTGTGTTGTTCGATGGAGTATGCTGTATTGGAGCTCCAACTTCACAGTCAATCACCTTCCGACAATTGTTGTCCGAGTGTTTAGGAGGGAGTGTACGCTGGTTTTGAAAGCTCTCCACGGCCTTCCTACTACGGAAACTTCATCACGCTCACCGCACGTACTACCTGTGAAGCCAACACCTATGGTGGCCAAGTGACCGACCCATTCGAGGCTGTGTTGTTCGCGTACGATCTCCTGGGAAGGATGCCTGGATTTCGATTCGAGATTCAATAGAAATACGAGGTAAGCGTACTGCACTCACGTAATCATTTCTCTCAGTCATTCACGCTGGATCAGATCCGGTCGTTTCGATCCGGTCAATTTTTATTCCTGGGAGCATCGCATCGTTCTAGCAGACTACGGTGTCTTCAGTTCGGGACATTTTCCTCGCGCGCGATCGCCGTACAGAAAAAAAGGAAGAATAAAAAGAAGAAAGTAGAGTCGGTCTGTTTGTACGACTAAACACCGCGTCGTGAGCCGTGAGCCCGTCTTCCGGCCACGACCGTCGTGCTTCCGACCTGAGACGGAAAGACACTGGACGATCTGAGCTCGGGACAGAAGCGTCGGTTCGGTCGCAGCGCCCAATCGGGTTCTGAGGAGCTCCTGGTCGGGCCGAAAGGCTCCTTCGACGTCCAGATTGAGCCGTCCGGGTTCCTGAACCGCTCGGCCACGCATCGCTGGTCGCGAGAGGTTGTCCGCGGACGCCTCCGAGGAGTATGTATTCTTCAGAGACGGTGGCCACTTCCGCCAACACAACTCTCTTTCGGTCCGGTGCGTTTAGGCCTACGCGCGACTACTAGTAGCGATCGCCTCTTCTAAAACGGTTACTGCTCGGTCGGTCGGTGTGTTTGCTATGGTTAATTTACCACCTGCCTCAAAAGAAAACTTTTTTTTTTTTTTTTTACTTTGATTGAGCTAACTGTTTTACCCACTTCGTTTTCGGATTGATAGAGGGTGGCCTTCGAGCATACTTCGAGGTCGAATCATCTCTGGACAGAACTCATGGTACACATAAGCTGAAGCAGAAAACAGTTATAACTAGGATTCCGTGTTTTCGGAGTTAGTTGTACCTAAATTCGGAGTTAATTTTCCGCGGGAAATTTGGGGTCTATCGGAGTTTATTTATCTAAAATCTCGATTCTCTGAAAACCCGGAGATTAATTTTACTGTTTCCAATGTATGTAAAATAAAAAAAATATCCGGACACAAACGCACACGACATTCATAAAAACTCCTCTATCGAATGATATGTCTGCAGCTGCATTTGGAATTGGCACCCTCACCATTGGCAATACTAACTGTCCCACGACAAATCTTCCTAAAGAAGTGTTGCTTCAATTAATGCCTAAACTTTGAAATAACTGAACACCTGCACGTAGTCACTGGGAAGCAAGGAAGCTGCTCCTGCCACCTCCTATGAAATCTACAGGTTCATAGCTTCTACTTTTACAGCAAAACCCAAACCCCCCCCCTTTCCCTCTGAGACGCACAAATAGTATGCTGCAAATCAGAAACCGGAACCGTGGCTTTTGTCATGACCCTGAGGTACAAGGACTTGTTCTGAACTAACCTTGACCAGGTAAACACTCTTGTGCACCCTGCATGCCTCAAGCTGGAGGTGATGTCATTAAATCATGTGACCCAATCCAACCAGAGTAGTTAGCCCATCAACCAAGAGATGGCAGGTGCACTCACACTCACGCCCAATGGTACCACGGGTCTGGCACCTGCCTTGGGCTGGAGCAAATCATCCGCCATTACAGTGATAGCTGAACATTACCCATCCTGATTTTGGCTTAGGCAGGGATGTCGACTCGTGTGTGCAGTGTGTTCAATTTCCTACATACATAATTACAATGTAATTATGCCCAACAGCTCATTTTGATACGATTCCTGCATGCATCTGTGATCACACAGCTCTGTTGTCTGTGATTGAGTAGCTAGAGGGTGGGTATGTATAAAAGTGTGTGTTACCATGCACAGTCACTTCTTTTCATAGTGTGGCAAAAAGCTGAAAATTTTTTCTTCTTCCCCAAAAGCTTAAAATGGGATGTTCTCACATTCATAACAAATAATCATTGTGTTGACAAATTGACGTTTCGATTGTTTGAGTGATTAATTGATTCATTGGTTGATCGACTACTATATTACTAATGAACTGAATCCTCATATTGAGCAAGAAATTAGTTCAATACTTTATTTATAAATGTATGGATTGTTCATTTGACGTGTTGGTTTATTAGTTGAGTTATAGTCGGTTACAAGTCAAGAAGGTAGAGAAGCTCCTCCCACAAGCGTGATGCGCCCGTGCCAAATCCATCCGCAGTCGAAAGTATAGTTCAATGGAAACGCGCCTTGTTCCGCTTCAATGAATAGATATTGGCTACAGAGTGATGCCAACTTGTCTCCGACCCCAGTTTTTAAGAAAGCGACCTTTGTGTTCATCGGGGAGGAAACCGAGCCCCTGAAAGTGGCCTTTGTATCCATTGGAGGGGGAACCTAACCCCCCCAAAGTCGTATTTGTTTTCATCGGAGGGGAAAACTCGAATCTCCCTCTCGTGGCTTCCACAACGCTAAGTCAAAGTCGAAAGATAAAGCAAATATTTGCAGGAAGGCAAAACCCTCTCCACGTTGACCACGAAGTCACGGAAACGATGGGAAGCTATTACATGAGGAGATGGCGGAGGAAATATGAATCCCTTTGAGGGGCATTTGCCGCTACCTTTTTGACTTGTAACTTACTATAGTGTTATACTTATTGATTAATCCCCCGTTTGATTGGTAGTAGGATTCGTTTCCCGGTTGATTGACCGATTGTTTTGTTGCTTGCCACCTTCAGTGTTACAGTTAATTTAACATGTTGGTTTGTTGGGTGAGCAAATGGTAAACCCGGTTCTTAGTTTTTCATCTGACTGGTGGTGTAGTTGATTTTCCATTCAATTAATTCAGTTAACTGTCCGTCTGTGTCACCTTCGATGGGGCAGTTCATTTGAGGTGTTGGACTATATGGCGAGTGCACATTCAGTGGGGTAGTTTATATGATGTATTGAACTGTACCAACAACCCCCAGCTAAGTAGGCCGTCGTGCGGGATTTTCTACCTCACCTATCGGTTCAGGGAACAGATTTATACTTGAGTGTGTGTATCAGCATTCGGCCGAAACGTGTGTCTTGCTCGCTCGCACGCAAATCCTGGCAGAACACTGACGCAGCACTTGTGTCCAACCTGTAACATGGAAAATTCAGCATTAGGGCCTCACCTCACTATATATACATTGTTTCATCATAACTTGAAAAAGAGCTAACTCTATGCTTTAAGCCAATCAGAGCGATGGCGGCAAAGCACTTGACAACCCTTAACAAAACTACAGGGGCGAGAGGCGTAATTTGTGTGTTCCAGAGATCTCCCCATAGAAGATTAGCCTGTCGCTCAGAATTTGTACAAGACCAGCTATCCTCTCTCCCACCAGAGACTTTGACAGCACTGTGCGCAAATAGAGCACACTTATTTATTTAACAATACTATCATTTCTTGAGAGGAATACAATAGGAGTGGCACAAATCAACACAGAATGAACAATGATAAGAGCACAGTCACGTTCTAGTACAACGCTCTGATAAGAAATACAGATTAGAATCAACATCAGAACAAGGCAAGGGTCAAAGCACGTTGAAAAAAAGAAAGCTGTATGACAATACATGCACAAACACAAATTCAAGGTCCCGCAGCACCAATAAAAATGAAAGGTCAGTCTCAATGAATTAGTAATAGTTGTAGTCCCGCGTCTCCCTCCGAAGCGCCGACTCGCTCACTGGGACCGTGGCCTTTGCTGTCGGCCAAGTCGCGGTGAGACGGAGCATAGGAGGTGCGCTTCGATTGGTTCCCTGCGCGAGTTATCGCCTGGCAATTGACTTTTCGTGGAACCGACGACCTTTCGTGTTTCCCGCAGCGGGGCATGGTGTCACGCGGGGCCAGGTGATGTGCGCCGGGCCTTTGGCGCCGTTGGCCAGGGCCAATGGGGCCCGTGCCTGCCCCGGGGTGTAGAGTGGGTGGCAGGCATGGGGGCCAGTGCCTCGTCCCCCGACCCCCCGGGGGGCCCCCCCGACCGGCCCAAGAAGAAGGCCCCCCTGTCGACGCTGCGCAAGCGCCTGGCACGCCCCGGCGCTGGAGGGCCTCCAAGTGCTTCGACCATGCCCAGGTCTTCCACGACTTCCTCAACTCGACGGGCTGGACTGTGCGAGAGGTGGGCACGCCCATCTCCCGGGCCATTTCTGCAACCTCCTTGGATTTCGTTTGTTAGTCCCTTAACCCCTTGATGGTCCAGCTCCTTTCGCCAAAGATCTTTCCCAGTGGTTGGGTAGAGTTTCCAAAGGGAGTAGTACGACGAAGGGGTCAACGTGCGGGTGTTTTCTTAATTATCTAGAGCAGTGGTTCTCAACCATCGATGTTTCGCGGACCCCTTGCGGATCAGCGGAGATGATGGAGGACCCCTTTCATGGGGAGGGGGAATGTATAAGTTAAATATAATAATAACATAATAAATGGATTTAACTAAGGGCTAGCCTGAAGTAGACTTTTCCCATTGACATACACACGAGAAAACTAGCCCAAAAATGCAAAAATATCTTCTCAATCTGAAAAAAGACAACTTTTATTGCCGGGCTTGACTGATGAAGAAGGGCTTCGTAGACCCCTAAGGGTCCGCGGACCCCCATTTGAGAACCACTGATCTAGAGGGAATACGTATGGTGCTTGTAAGCTGTTTGAGTTTGGAAGCATTAAGTGAAAATATTAGAAGGCAAAATATTTTAATCTTTATTCCATTCAGTTTCATTTTGGTGTGTTCGCTTCTGCGACATTCCGGCGGTCTCAGATTCCGAACTGGTTGTACCTGATAGAGCTTCTCCATCGCATGGTAAGCTCTCATCCTCCAAATTCAATTCTGAGAAACAATAAAAGTCTGAATGGGAAGAGCCGGAGCTCTAATTGCCACTACTGCCAGAGCAGCTGACATGCGAAGCGACCGTCTTTCACGTAACGCGTGCGCGGAGCGTCTAATTTGAAATCTATAAATAGCCCGGCAACGCGAAACACTGTGCAGATATAGCGTTTATAGTTTGCCAAAGACCCGACAAGAACCAACACTTCCCGCTGTGTGCACTGTTTCGTGTTTAGGCGGGCACTTACAAATGTGTGCTCGCTGTCGTACGGCGGCGACGGTCATCAAAGGGTTAAATGCCCACGAGGGCTTTACATAAGGAGGGCATAGAGTCACTTTGAGACTAACCACACTGCATAAAGAAATAGACAAAAAACAACATACGATTTAAAAAATGTAGAATTATAACTCATAAAACATAATGATAATGATGACATTTATCTGCACTCGAGTAGAGATGCTCGTAATAACAGAAAGATCAAAAGTCCATGCCAGAAGAGTGCAGCACCAAAAAAAAGAGAACCGTACATAGACAAAAGCATCCTTTTGAGCGCTGTTTATCGTCATGTTCAACGGATGCTAACTACTAGTCTAACTTACAACATTGCTAAGCCGTAAAAGGTAGCAAGTGCTTCGCAAAATTTTGAAATATCAGTTATGGTTACTATTATGATCTGGTTGAGTGTTCCAGTTGTTAATAGAAAGCTGTAGGGGAAAAAATATAAAGCTATTGGTTCTAGGGATAGATGAATGCAGTTTGCAAGAGTTATTGAAATGACCGGTGGTGTTGGTGTGCAGTATAGGTTTTTCTGCAAAGGAACAGGGCGTGAACAGAGTTCGTAATAGACCCTTCTTGAAATTTTTTGTGCCATCTGGCGGCTCAAATGGCAGTTCAACTTTTGACATACTAATGGTGACCAAAAAGTATATCTGATCGGCACGTCACTTACGTTTGTCTACGGCAGACGAAAACGGGTTCTTCACGTTGTGGTTCTTTTTCAATTTGTTTCAGTTTTGATGGTACGAAAAAGAAACTGTTCAGTATAAAGTGCCGGCCCATCAACCCCCGCGATAGAAATTCCCGACCTTATCCCAAAAGATTGATTGGGCACGAGTTTGACATAAACGCTGGTGCTGCACTTGAATCTTAATTTGTACGTCAATGTCTGAAGTGTACAGGCCTCGTATCCTTCTCTTCGGGGCACCTTTAACTTCTTTCTTCGTCAGGCACCAGAAGGCCACCATTAGTATGGCACAGATGTCGTACACTCATGATGGATGGATGGATGCTAACAGCTGTAAACTTTATATAGAGTGGTAGCTTTCACCACCTAGCCTATCAGATGGTGACAACAATCAAAATCGCTAGATTGAATTTTGGAGAGTATCTATTATACCGCTCCCCAGAATAAAAAACAAAAACATTTTTATCTAGCAGACATCTGCCCCAACAAAGGACCAAGAATTAAAGGGTTCATGAAACAATTTTTCTACCCTTGCTATATACTTCTTAGAATCATTCTCTAACTTTGATAACTAAATAAACTTGCCTTAGTTGATCTTTCTACGCAATAGCAGTTGGCCAAAAAATGAAAAAAATACGAGCTTCGTTCATCCCCTCAACTTGGAGCCAGAACAAGTGGCCTTGTGGCCTGGTGCCTATCCTATGCCGCCACCGTTAATCATATCCACACACTGGGGTTGGCAAGGTAGAAAAGGCGCACTGAGCTCCAGGCATTGTTAGGGTTTGGCTATTCTCATCACCGCAGTGGTTGGACACAAGTCACTACCCGAGTGTCCACCGATATATTGATTGTTACGAGCCGAAGTTGAGTGCTCACGCAGTTCTCGTGTCCAATCCGTGAGCCGCGCTCGACTGTCGTCAGACGGGTGGTTTCGATCCCACAAATACGTCGGAAAGCTTTGCGAAGGCAACACTTAAAGAAATAGTCCCCTTTTATCCCTGCAATTTCACCGCGGCAAAGAAACCTCTGAATCAGTGGCGGTGTGTGCCAGTATGCTTGGTCCCGACTAGGACCAGTCCACCTCTGCAAAGTCACAAACATTTTAGCCTGATATCGTTTGATGACCCCTTTAATATAGGCCACTTCGAAATCTTTAACGCGTAAACATAATTTTAGCTTCTAGGCACCCATGCTCAATTTGGTCTTTGTCAGATTAAAACCCGTCCGGCCCAGGATTTGAAGTTTTTATGCCGCCACCTTGTAACATGCCTCTTTCTCTGTGGAAAAAGGGCGTGGTAGGGTCCTTCGTCGAATTTTTAGTAGGCAAACAGGACGCATGTGATCACAATTTTGAATCCTCTGGGGTGCTTGGCGTGTGTAGGTTTGATTATCGCCGTAAAAATTTCCAGATCTTCCCATGTCCTGCAAATGAACTGCGGCAACAACCGTGCCACTCCACATTGCTGCACACAGTTCAGCAGACAGTGTTTGTGGCACACATGATGCCACGTCATCGCTGGACTCTGCGACATCATGTGGCACTAAATTTCCGCTTAATTTAGAGGAGAACCTTCCCGCTAAATCTAACGGAGAAATTCCCTGCCGGTCACAACAAACACGGAACACACAGGGTCCGCTGCGAAACCTCGTCAACTGGAAGTTTTAGTGGATCCTCCCAATACGATAATGGTACCCAATGTTCTGTCGACGCCTCTGCATGTGCATTTTCAGGGTGTCTACCGACCGGGAATTGTCAGGGAATTTTAAGACACCTGGAAAAGTCAGGGAATTGTCAGGGAAATTTCCAAAAAAGATTGCCGAGTCGGGAATTTATCCCATGCTCGCCCGTTCATGCGTAGAAGCGCCCAGGCACGGGCAGGCTTAGCCAATGACCGCAGGCAAATGCGGCGTCGCTGACCCCTAGGGCGCGACGCGCACCTCGCCCAAGCTGACGGGCGCAGACGGGCGTGTACGGCCGCAGCGCCGCTCACGCCAACTTTTCCACGCGCTAGCGCTTCACACGAGAGCATGTGCGAAGCTGGCGGCTCGTCGTTTTTAGTACACTCTAAAACCACTAAATAAGCTACACTTTAGAGTAGCTACAAGCTGAAGTATGGCGGCTAAAGAGCGTCCATTTTGTTTAGTTCGTGACTCTAGTCAGGTGGTGCTGCTCTCACTACGAGGAGAAAGTTACTTTAGCTGATACTAGGTGTGCGCGAATGTCACCACTCACTCACTCGGAAGAGCAGAGTCCGTCTGCTCATCTAACCCTCTGGAGAGGCGCGACGCCTAGCAATCCATTCGCTTGTCACATATGGCGTTTCCGCGCTCTGCCATGCGCTTCGGGCTTTGGAGGCCTTGGGTTGGGCTTTTTATTGGGGCACTTTTCCGGAAGCGGAGATATGTGAAAGTGACTATGTCGCTGTCGAGTGAAGTGCTCTTTCAACCTCAACTGGGCAAACCCGGACATATCCACGAATGCAGTTGGCATTAGGCCCGTTCCATATGCGATCCAAATAGTGCGCATCTGCTCAATGTGCTGCAAGAGGCTGCGTCCTGAGCAACATGGGGGATAGGGCGACTACTGCTCGCGCTGAGGGTAAGAAACATCAAGCTGCTATGAAATATCTGCAAAGCGTTTTTCAGAGCCCAATCGTATTTTTCAAGACTGCGACAAATGTGGACTTGCCTTCCGCGACCGCATCGGGCGTTTTGTCCGGAGAGTTCGCTCGAATGTCAGCTGTTTGCTAAAATGTCATTCGCTCATGTGATATGGACCCGTACTGATCAGGTACTGGGACCCAACTCCTTGAAACAGTGAACCCTGATCAATGCTGTGTTATAAACATCTTCAAAGTGAAGGTAGTTGCTTTATCTAACTTAAATAAAATATTCTGTATTGTAAATAGTGTATATCTATAATGACTTCGTTTTGGTGTCGGTAGCGCGGATCAGGAATTCAATTAAAATAGTCAGGGAAAACCTGGAAAAGTCAGGGAATTTTTTCGAAAACAATTTGGTAGACACCCTGATTTTATTGTAATTGGGTATCGTTATCGGAGGTGTTGGAACATTGCTACTAAACTTCAAAATCCCAGTTATCGTAGTAGTGCCCTAACTCAGATGTCTTCAGTCACTAGACTGCCCTGCGTCCTTTGCAGGCATAGAGCTAATGTAATAATCTAGAGGGGAAAGGTCCCGAGCATTTCGGCTACCTCAAGACTGGCAGGGCATGGGTAAGCACAGTGGTGATCCCGATGGGACCATATTGCTGGCAACTCGTTTGATATACTCAAAAAGCAGAAAAACATCACTTGAAAGGTCTGTATCTGGCGTTATCATAGCTTTATTTTTGCACAAAAACACCAGCGTTGCACGTTGTATAAAAACTTATTTTTGAACACTCGACAGCTTCAACTTGTTGCAGCAAAACGAGTACACCTAACTCTATCGTCTGCTTTCTTTCTCTACTTTTCTGCCGCTCCCGTCGTCTCTCTTCTCTCGGAACCATTGATGCCAGTGCTCAGGATTTGCCGTGCTCTGCTCCCGTCTGCAGGTGGCGGCCCTGGTGCACGTAGTCACGAGGCCACGGCAGCGCTGCGGGAGCTGGTGGTGCAGGCGGACGCTGCCCGTCCCCTGGCCCGCTCGTGCCGGGCGGACCTGGGGCGGCTGCTGGAGGGGCCCAGTGCGCAGACGTGACGCTGGCCTACCGGGGCACAGAGTTTCCTGCCCACCGGGCCCTGCTGTCCGCACGCTGCCCCTTCTTCAGGGACCTGCTAGTGCGAGGGGACCCCGGCAGCAGATGGTGCGGGGTGGCCTTCTTTCTCTTCTCCTCTCTCTGACCCTTTCCCCTCACTCGTCTCCATGCTCCATGGTAGGGAGAGCCTAGATTTGAGAGAGGAGCAACCTTAAAGCCATGAGTGACGTTTACGGTTGAATGGCAGACACCACTCGGCAGATTACCGTGGAGGTGCACATGCACTGCGTTGTCGGGTGGTGAGGATAAAAGCGGGTGGAAGGGCTGAGACGTGGACGATCGATGCCTTCCTACCCTCCTCAAGCTTTTACTGCAAATGCAACTCATTCCAGCTACGTGACACCGATTGAGCGGGTTCGAATAAGGTGGTCAGTTGGGCAAGGTGGGTACTGACTAAACATGTCTAAAGTTGCACACAAAGAGATGGGGACAGGAAGAGAACAGGTAGACGACGGACAAGCGCACACTGGCAACTCGCACTCGCATGTATCTTTCGTTCCTCCTTCCTTCAAACCATGGCCTCCGAGATCCCGAAGCGCGCGAAAACTTCTCCGGCCGTCCCCATTCGTGCAGAGAGGGCGTAATCGGAAAAAAGAGAAGGAGGCGGCGTCTCTCCGCGGGAGGCGCTCCCAACCCAGTCATCTGACAGCATGGCGTGATGGCAGAAGAGTTCAGAGAAAAATATTGTACGTCGAGTTTCTGCAACTTCTACTTACAGCCTTTTTGTATTGTGGTAGAGACGGTGAACAGCTGCTCTGGGGTATGTAGATAGAAAATTTGTAATGCGTATTTAATTTGAGATATTCATCTCTGACATGCTGTGGCTAGCGTTACAAGCGCGCCTTTTGATGTATTTGATTGCAATCGTAACACATATAAAACTAAAAAAAAAAAAAATTAGCTCTGTACATAAAAAAAAAATTTGTATCTTCCTAAATAAAAATAATCATGCTGCAACATAATGAACAAAATGTAAGGGGCGCAACGAGTTGGAGTACACAGCTATATGAAAAACTCAGGATCATGTAACACACAACACAAAAAGCTCAACACAGCTGAAATTTTTATTTTCCTAAACCTGGTTATATAGGCACTTCGATACAAAAGAAAAAAGGAGAGGGTGAACCCCAAAGAGCTATACTTTCCACTAACGTAACCCTGACAAAACAACAATGACACCGACTTAAGGCCATGCACTTTCTTATCTCTGACCGCCTCCTAATCGCCAACACACTGATAACCCCAAGCCCAGTAACACACATACAAAAGAAAAGAATCCACCCATTGTTCTCTAACAAAACCTACAGACAGCAAACCTTTAGCTGTCAGAACTTTTCACAGCCTGCTAAGAAAACGCTAAGTTCAAGCAGTCTAACCTAAACGACGGCTTATTAAACGCGTCCTAACGGCATGTTAACGTACTATCAACCGCTTGTGGTCATCTTTTCCAACCTTACCAGTTAAATGCCACAATGGTAAATACAGTTCCTACATTCGATCACATGTTTTACACTGGTAATGCTTTTCTTATAACATTTGTGCTACCTGTCAACCGCTCATTTATACACGTTTAGTTTGTTTTAATATAACAAAGGCCACAATCAAAGGTATCTTGTAAATGACACCAATTAACATTCATCCCTTTCTATGTTTCTTATCTACAACTTGAAACAGTCGTGAGGCAAAAAGGGGCCGGTTGCTCAATCTATAATCTTGTGAAAAGGCAGTGCCAACATTAAACCTGCTGGCTAACGCTTTGATGTTATGAGAAATTTTATGAAAATATGGAAGGACTACTCGCTTTGAAGGTCTAGGATTTTTCTGAATTGACTTTGAGAGTTAATTACATACGACCAACTGCCTAAAATGTTCCATATCCACACCGCCAAAACAAACGCTAAATCCACGGCTCCTTGTTGGATTCTTTTGGAGAAAGTAGTGTTCAAGCAGCTCAATTAAAGTTCGCCAGAAAGACCGTAGTAATGATCCACTTCGCCATAATATCTTGATCTTCAACTTCGGATTCGTTCAGCTCGCGGAGTACGGAAAGTTCAAGTATAAAACTCTTCTTCCTTTCAATAGCAGGTTCTAATTCGTTAATTTATCTACACCTTGTATCCAGATACGAATAAATATTTTGGAGGGTCTAGTACTTACTGAAAGCCCTAAAGGTAGGTGGAAACAGAATGAACGCTGACTAAACAACTGACGATAAATAGACTAAAAGAAGAAAGTGGCGACAGAAAAGATTTTTCGTTATGTAAAAGGGTAATCACACGTATGAAATCCCTTGCTTTTTCCCTTCATGCATCATAGCAACAACGTCAGCGCTCTTTAAAGGAGGGAGCGCCATGACGTAGGCCTCCATATGGGATAATACCTAAGCAACAAACGGCCGAGGATCTCTTGTACCATGTATTTTTCTTCGTGTGTTCGCAACGGCGTTCCTGCTCTGCTTCACCGCATGACTGCGCTTGTCGGGAAGCCACGAAGCTTTGTTGCAGGGGTCCACTAAATTCGTCAACACCGACATCCCTCCGGCTCACAGACGTAAGGAATGGTTTTAGCCGGGGAGGGAGCCCCACGTTCCAGTGACCAGGACGCTGTGGCACGCCCCCCGCGGCGAATGCTCTTTCACCAAAAGGTGAATATTCCACCATTTTTTTTAAATTCTTTAAGTAAAGAGTTGTTTCTTTGTCGTAGCCGGGAGTCGGGGTTTCAGAAAAGGCCGCATCCCCAAGAGATGGTGGTGGAGATGGACATTCCGGCGTGGGAGGGACCTGCTGCGGGACTCCGCCGCGCCACTCTGTACATCGGGAGCTTGAGTAGGGCGTGGGGACGGGGGCTCGGCCCACTCCGCGCTAGCCGGTGCAGTTTGGGTGCCTAACCCTTACACGACCAGGCTTCCTGGCGTGAGGCTCGCCCGGGTACAAAGGCTCTGGAGCCACGGACTGCTCGTCTGCTACCGCCTCTTTCTATCTATCGAAGGCCTAGGTGCGCTAATACTGACCAGATCGAAGAAAATCGCCGTTTTCAGGAATCTTCTTGAAGCGGAAGGGAAAGATGGATAATCGTGGTTTTCGAAGGTGTCGGAGTGGTAGGCATGTCACCGCTAATCGACAATAATTGGTGTTTGCACATCGCCATAGATAGCGCGAGAAGCGCCAGCTCTTGCACTTTCACGCCTGTGCTGGGATAGCTCAAGGTCATCACAATGACGTTACTGTAGTATCATCAACATTCTTAGATCTATCGGGTTGGCAAGCTCCACAGAAGAACGCTGCTCAAATGAACCTGTTGCTCGTAAAATGAAAGCAGGGTACCGGCAGACGGTGATCCCAGTGCAACAAGGAGCCTACGTAAAATGAGGACCGCTTAGGACGACGCTCGTTTTGGCGCAGATTTTATGTCTACCATTGAAACCCGAGAATCACTTCACTACAAGCAATGTAATAGGTGTCACAAAAAAAAAAAAAATTTACAAGGTTTTTTTTTTGCAAAAAGAAACGGCGCTTCAGCTGAACGCCATTCTCCGCTTAAAGGTAGCACTAGAGGTCAGAACGAGATGCCAAAGTTTCAGCCCGATCCGACATAATTTTAATGTGGAAAGTTATAAGTGATTTTCTGAAAAAGAGCTTGCTCACCTGTTCTACAGGCAGATGACACGCGATACAATTCCCGCCACTTTTCTCTCTTGACTTTATACTATATGTCACGAAAAAACTAATTGTTGTCAAAAAAGTTGGTAATGATTTTTCTATTAAAAATAAGTTGGGATCTTGATAACCTTAAAAACATATGCAGGAAAAAAACTTTTTTTTTTTTTAAATTGTTATAAATGGGGAAAAGTGTTGCAAACAAATTTACAAATCTAAAAATAATATTTTTTTTTTGTGTATTGACGGGCGCTATTAATTTTAATTTATAGCGCGCCAAGCGGGTAAAGTGGCCTATATTTAATACATGACTACCCTATTTGTCACATATATGCGCTGAAGCTTCCTATGGTCTAGAAATCTCATTTACTCCTATCTTCGCTTAGTGCAACAAAAAAGATGGTAACTAGAGCTCCAAATGAAGCTTTTGAAAGCGCAAGCAGACGGGATAGACGCAGCAACATACGCGCGGCGTACTTAAGCAGATAACCGAAAGCGGTAAACGGCCAGACGTATGGAGGAAACGCTACGCAAACGGCGCGCAAAACGCTTCGCCGTAGCGGCGACGAATGCACGCACAGGTCTACCACGGGACAGCTGGCGTTCTCGTATGCGAACTAAACAACTTCGTTTTGGCGTCAGAATATCGTTTGTAATTTTCTTTCTTCTTTGTAATCGGTTTTTGTAACATACTTTTTCCATCTAGGTTTGCTATTTTAAAAAAAAAAAATTTTTTTCTTTTGCGTGGTAGTTTTAAAAAGGGGGGGGGTCTTCCCCTCTAACGGCTTCATGAACGCCATAAATAGGTGTGAGATATAAATGGAGGTCTAGAAGTTACTAACGAACCTCGGGCGCTCGACGGCCGCTGGAACGAAAGCAAGTTACTTAAGCCAGATAGACGGTACAGCAGGGCATCCAGGATCAACTCTCATGTCGTAGGTGGCACTCTGTTAAAGCCTACAAGGCATTTAGCGAATAATGGTGAAATACGGATAGGTTGGAGGCATGCAGACATCATTTAACTTTTTGGCCATAAAGTAGCGTGTCTTTCATAAGTGGACATTCTTCACAAAGCACAGCAGTGTTACTCGAACCGAAATTGGCGTTGGGCGGTGCGGGGGAAAACGAACCCAACGCTCGAAGGGTTAAGGGAAGAGAGACAAGATCTAGAGACAACGTGGATAATTGGCCCTCTCTGCATTGCAGGAGGCCACCTTGCCGATGCCAGCCTCGTGTGGGAGGTGCCGGATCCGAGCAGGAGGCCCAGTTCTCCGTGCCACCGAGGCGGTGCTGGCCGCCCGCTCGCCCTTTTTCCGCTGGGTGGTGCAGCGCCGGTGCGGGGCAGAGGCCCCGGGGGCGCCTGCGGGTGGTGCTGGACGGGGCGTGGTGCCCTGCGCCACGCCCGGGTGCTGCTCTGGTCCCTGTACCAGGACGCTGTGGAGCTCTCCTCCCTGGCCTGTGGCCCCTCAGGGGCCTGTGGGGCGGCTCCTTCCCCGAGGAGCTCATGGAGCTCTCACGAGGTGCGCGGTCCTCGAGCTGGACTCCCTCGCTCAGGGTGAGGAGGCGACGTAGGGCTCGCGGTATTCGAGCGTGAAATGCTCTTTAACATAACATCCCCTCTCCATTTCTAAAATATTGTCTATCTGCGCATTATTTGCTAAATTTAGCAGAGAATTGACGTCACCTGACCTATTGACCAATCTAATATCCACGCTAAGTTTAGGGAAAAATTGATAAATTGGTGTCACGTGACCTATGTACCGGGTCAGTTTCCCGCTCGGGAAAATAGTATTGCGTGATCTCACACTGTATGACCTATGTATACCAGTTCAGTTCCCACACTAGATATAGCTTAGTTTCCGTGCTAAATTTACCGTAGAAATTTATAAAAAAATATGAGTTTTCACTTCCTAAGACGATGGTCTTCTTAACAAATTTATACGATTGCTCCTTAAAGGGCCCCTGAAAAGAAAAAAAAAGTTTTTTTATGTACAGTCCAGTTGGGACATGTGTGTCAAAAAATTAATCTCATGCGAAAAAAAAAAAAGAAGGATTTTAAGTGGAATTTTGATGGCGCGAGACGCAATTTGGTTAGCAGTCAGCTCTTTTCCACTTGTTTTCTCTCTCGGCATTTCGGGTACGTGGAGGAGAGGTGGAACGGCTTCGCCTTCACGATGAGGTGGAAAGACCGAATTACCGTATTTGCACAAATATAATGCAAGTTATTTTTTGAACTTACATGCTCCAAAACGCACATCGCGTTATATTTGGAATCGAGTTCAGCCACGAGGAGCGCGAGTGTGCAGAAAGCCATCCCTCCAACTCAATGCAGGAGATTGGGATGGGGAAGTGTGGAAGGGAATTTATTAGCTTATTAGATTATTAGGGGGGAATAGAAAACATATAAAGCATTTTTATCGCTTTTGTGTCTGAACAACACATACCGAAATACACGGCGCAGAAATGCAGCGCACCACGCAGGAATGTGGGCACTTTTCAATTCATGCCAAGTCAAGCCAGGCCAAGTCAAGTCAAGAGAAGCCAAGACCACCAACCGTGTTCACACGATTGTGCAACAGGAGGTGTTTGTTTATGCGGAGGGAGGAGAGCAAGAATGAGTGTGATCGTATATCTATATCGGGTCCAGCAATCCAGCAATCTTTTTCTGTCTGCACGCTTCTCAGTTTCTGCTCCAGAGTGGTCTGGTGCTTGTGCTGGTGCTTCCGCATCATGCCTTGCTTTGCTTGTGGGCTGCTGAGGAGCTCACCAGGGAAGAAAATAAAACTACCAGACAAGCCGCCTCCGGTGCTGCTGCATATCTGCAAAGTCACCAAGTAGATTGTGGACAAAAGGACCTGAGCAGTGAGGATGAGTGCAGTCAAAACATAACCTGACAATTTCTTCGATTTCCATTGCCTTTTCACTCGCTTTACCCCCCCCCCCCCCCAGTGTGGTAAATTTACACGGCCTAATAATATTTATTTTTATTTTTGAGGGCATCAAAACTTGCCCTCGCTGCTATATTCATGGGGGTCATAGACTTTATGCGCAGAATTTCAAATAAATTTCTCGCCGTCAATATTGCTCAAAAATTTTGTTTTTCGCAAAAGATTTATTTCTTGACACGCGTGTCCCAACCGGACTAGGCTGGAGCGATATGCAGGACGCTGCAAAACCCGAAAACATCACTCGTACAGCGACATCTCTAACGGATGGCCGTATTTTCGGTAAAGAAGTGCGCGATTGAACACGACCGACGCAGACATCTGACGTCTCGATCCTCATTCCCTCTCCTCCTCGCTTTCGTCCCATCGATCCGGTGAACCGAGGCGAGGAGGAGAGAAGCGATAGCGCTTCCCTGATTCTCAACTGCCCCAGAAGGATCGTGACATCAGAGTCCTCGCTGATAGCGCCCCTTTTTCCAGAAAGTACGGCCATCCGTTTGAGATATTGATGTATTAGTGTTGGAGTTTAACGCTTTTGTGCCCTTATTTTGCGAAATCTATATTTCAACTGAGTATCCTAGAGGTCTGCACAGGCCGATGTTTAAGATGTTTCGGAGGGCACATTGCTCGGTGAGCTGCTCCTGTGTCTAAGTATGTGGCACTTATACCGTAAAATTTGGAATGAACGCCCTTTATCGAGAGATCTACTATTTCATTTTTCAGGCTGAATATCCACGGGCCGAAAATTCCGAAAATCACCCGTTTCCAATTCTCGTTGGACATTGTGCGACGTGGGAACTCGCCTGTTTATCGCACCCTGGAACCCAAACCCACCTCGTCCGCGCACAAACTTTCGCGATGACAGTTCCAGTGATACTCCAGTTCGTACTGGGTTCCAGGTTATTTATCGGTATGCAGTAAAGGACCTTGGGGGGAAAGTACCTTTAGGGAAAACAATATATGAAGAAAGGACTCTTAGCGAAAACAAGATTTACAAAAGGCCCCTTTGGGTGAAAGGACCTTTAGAAAAGAGGACCTTTAGGGAAATTATTTAGTTAAAGGACCTTCGGGCACCGTTTGACGTGGGTACGAGGCCAGGGGTGAGACGAGTCTGTGGTCCTTCTCCTCGGGTGTGGTGCAGGCTGTGAGGACGCCTGGTGGAGCTGCTCAGCCCGGAGACCCTGTGTGGCGTGCTGCAGTGGAGCGAGCAGCCCCACGGCTCCCCCTGGGTCCACCGGCAAGCCCTGGGCTTCCTGGCGGAGGAGTTCTCGGCCCTGGCCCAGACCCCTCTCCTGCTCCAGCTCACCAAGGGACAGTTGGCCACCCTGCTCCGCTCGGACTTCCTCCAGGCACGGCTCCACCCCCTTGAATTCTTAGCTTTATTGACTTAAAATTTAAAATATGTTGGACCACTCGTGCGTCTATCTCTTTGCCACGTGATCGTGCTCTCGCCTATACGGTCGACTCTCATCAATTCAAACTCCAGGAAGCCCAGACTTCGAAATATTAAAAGTTTGAATTATCAGAAATTCATCTAAATATGATGCAAGCAGGGTGCGCATCAGGTCCTGAAACCCTTGAAAACCCTGTGAATTCAAAATTGGGTTTTCAAGGCCCTTGAAAATCCTGGATTTTGTTCTAGACCTTAAGAAACCCTTGAATTTGAGAAATTTGGCTTGCAGGGCCCTTGAAAGCCCTGGATATTCTGGCTAGACCTTGGAAATTCGTGAATGGCTATTTATAATAACAAATGCAGGTATATATCTGCACATTTTTGTTATGCTTATTGGTTTCGGTCTAAGTTATCTCAATTTGTTCAGGTTTAGCCGATGTTCATTGGATGGTTGGCCACATTGGAGCAGATACGAATCCAATCTGATCCGGGAATGCTTATGCGCACTGTTTACGCCATTAGCCTCGTGTTTTGTCGTCGGTCGTAGAGAATGCCCAGCAAAGCAGGTTTCAAGGTGCGTGGCTTTGCAGAGATGAGTATAAGGACTGGGTCGCGCCAGATATGACAAATCAGCATCGTGTAAATGCAAGCCGTGCGGGAAAACCTTCCGCTGTCGCCGCCATGGGCGAGTCGGCGTTGAATAGTCATATGAAGAGCACGAAACATGCCGGCATTTATGAAGATCGCAGCCAAGAGCTTCGGTCTGCAACGTTTTGGCTCCGGGCACGAGTGAACAAACCACTGTCCCGCCTCCACCGCAGTTGCCAAACCTTAACGCAGTCTTGCAAGACGTACGAGTTGGTGACAAATGCCGAAGTGTGTGTGGACTCTGAAGGTCGTCACATCCCGCTGTTCCTACAGGTGCATCGCTACAATCGGCAGTGTTGTTCCAACAAATGTTCCCAGACAATGAGGTGGTAAAAGCGTTTTCTTGCTGGAGAAAAGATATGTGACGTGTGATGGACCGAGACCTTTCTTTCTGACGGCCTTGCAGCGGGAAATCGAACAGTGAGAGCACTATGGTGTGCTTTTGGACTGAGTCTTCGAGCAACTATTTACATTGTCAAATCGAATAGCCTTAGGAAAACTGCAAAAAGTAAGGCTCGAGGAGCTGCTTAGCATCAGCCAGCAAAAAGAGGAAAAGCTGTAGGAGCTCCCCGGGTTACCGCAAGCGGCTTTGGAAATTATTTTTATTTGGGCTTGTGCAATCCAAACAAATTTGCAAGATATATATTTTTTTATTTATTTTTTGCTTAGTGCCATAAAATTGATATTTGCGATCTTTTGGCAACAATGTTTTATTGAAATCTTCTACATGCGGCATCGAGTTAGGTCCTTGAAAATACTCCCACAAGCCCTTGAAATTCCTTGAATATCCTTGAATATCTATCTTTGAATCCTGTACGAACCCTGTCAGCAGAGGCAAAGTAGCTGATTTGCTAAAGGAATAGTTGCACGTACCAAGCATATTAATATACTTTCCACTACACAGGCCTATTTATAAGCAGGTGCACACGTAGAACATTGGTGAACTTCGCATCGAATATTGGTTTTGGCCAGATATTTTCGAATACGATATTGAATGGTTTCTCCGAGCCTTTTATTATCGTTGTACCACGCTTCAACAAAAATTCAGTTGAATTCGTGAAGGTTGTTCCTAACCTTCCACTTGTCCACTTCTAAGCTCAGTTAGTTTTAATATAACTATATCTATGAACTGTGGCTTCTGAAAGTCCAGTGCCTACAATGGGGTGGCGTGTAAATGACAGATTTGACATAAAGTTAAACCTAAAGAGACACCCAGCTATCCTAATCGAGGGAATTTATAAATCCTTGCTATATGAAAATTTAACCCCTTAAAAAGAAAATGTAAAAAAACAAGCGAGAATAATGAAAGCAGATTGTCAGGAGCAGTTCTGCTCGCATAATTGCAATGGGTTAGTCCCATCGAGTGCGCTTTCGCCGAGCATCCGCTCCTGCGGACATGCAATGCCTTCGAGCTTTGTGGTTATTGCTTTCCCGCAGTACAAAGGCTCAGGGAGAAGTGCACTCAACGGGGCTAACTTGCTGCAATGAACAAATAGTAGGAATTAAGCGAAAACGCTGTTTGAATGAAGCAGCATTGAAAACATGGCAGGACAATTAGAATTTTTTAGTTTGTTTGAATTAACCGTTAGAAGGAAATATCCGAGTTTGAATTAGCGCGACTCCACGGGTACTTGGCTTGCACATTACGTGAGTCTGCTCTTCTTTCTGGTGGCGAGAAGCATCTCAATGCGGCGGGAGCTACGCTTCGTGTGCATTTTCCCCCATTATGTGTGACCAGGTGACGAAAGGAAGGGGCTTGATTGGTACAACGAGCTTGTCAGCTTAGGAGTGAAAGAGAAATGAAAATAAAACTTTCAGCCTTTCCACTCTGGTAAGAAGAAAGTCCAGCAAAGCTGTACTATGGTGGGACGACTTCTGACGACTGAGACTACGTCTAGGACGACTTCTAGGATGACCTCTAGGACGACCTCAAGGATGACTTCTAGGACGACCTCAAAGACAACCTCTCGGACAACCTCAAAAGATAACAATGGAGCAGCACTGCGTGGCCTCGCAATCCCAGCCACCTGACGAGCTCGCAAAGTGTTGTTTGAAAGACGCCCTGCCAGAGGCGACGGCCGCACACTCGTACAAGTTTAGGAAGCGCGGTACTTAAATTGCTTGAGACCAAAGCAAGTATTAATTACCTTTGTGGACAGCGAACAACCATCGTTGGACTAGTGCACGGCATTTATTTTTGTGTTGGCGCGCGTTTCATAAAATCCGTTCTGTGAGGTATGTGGTCAATCTTCATTATTTTACCTGCACGGTAGAATCGGCAGCAATTTACTTCTTGTTTATCTGAAAGCTAAATCTGCCTGTGCGTTAGAATTGGGGGCGCATTAGAATCGTGCAAACAGTTTCTTTAGGTAAAGAGCTGGCAGAGTGAAACTACCAATACTAGTTTCATTATCCTTATTTATAGTGTGTTTTGAAGGTAAGTCCAGATATAATGAACTACAGTCAAACCCGACTACATATATCGAACCCGTTTACATCGAATTATCCTTTATATCGAACAATTTTTGTACAGAGTAATGTTACACCGATAATATATAGCAAAAACTATGGTTACATCGAACAAAGAAATGCGAAAGCATGCAAGCCGCTCGTCCGCTTCCTTTGTCGTCTGCTGCGTACCAGTGCGTGCGCGCTTTGGGATCTCGGAGGCCATGGCGTAGTGGCCAATGGGAGCCTCGCCGACGCGCGCCAGCCAATGGAACGGAAGGCGCGCGGAGACTATCTGCCGTTTTCGCGCTTCCAACTGATGACGTCAGCTCGCTCCATGAGACAATTAATGCTTTCGCATTAACAGCAGCCGCTACCAATATATAGAACTGCCAAGAGCGCTGCTTTGCTTTGCAAGTTGAGCTTTCCCCAACGCTAACGGCCGCATTGGGGAAAGCAAGTTTGCAGAGCACGATGGCTTTTTTAGAGCGCAGCTCTTAGGCACCCGTTCTCCGGCTTGAGCGGCGTCGGCGCAACCGTCAAGGCTCAACCCCAAGGTCACGTGACCCCCGGAGGTCACATGACCCCCAGGTCACGTGACCCCCCAGGGCCATGTGGCCTCGAGGTCACGTGACCTCTCCCGAGGTCACGTGACTCCTAGGCCACGTGGCCCCAGAGGTCACGTGACCCCCCCCCCAGGTCACGTGACCCCCGAGGCCACGTGGCCCCCGAGGTCATGTGACACCCCCCCCCCGACGTCACTGCATGGACCACCCGAGGTCATGTGGACCCCCATAGGTCATGTGAACCCCTCTCCCTCCGCACCTCGCCCTCCTCAAGAGCTGCGCTCCACTCGGCTTTACAGAGAGTTGTAAGCGGCTTTATTTTTTTACGGCAACCAAGTCCATTGTTTGGTAGAAAAAAAAATCTTTTTTCGGATGGAGCAGGAGAGGGTGCTCCGTGCTCCCTCTCCCCGCTCCACCCGCAAAAGAGAATATTATTTTTTCTTTCAAACAATTGACGCGGCCGCCCGGAAAAAAAAAAAGCCAGCTTGCTCTGCTAGCTGGTTTTCCCCAACGCAGCCACCTGCCTTAGGGGAGAGCCAACTTGCCGAGCAAAACAGCACTCTGCAGGAGAAGGTGCTCGTGCTCGGACGTGTTCCGTGCTCTCGGCATAGTTCGAGCGCTAATGCGCGGACATAGAAAGCAGCGGCCTCACCATTTCAAAGTTCGTCGATAGCGTAGAAAAAAAAAAGATGCAATGAAGAAAAAGCAGCAGGAGATGCAAGACTATTTCATTTTATAATATGTCAGCAGAAAGTATATTTTTGAGAGTCCAATTCATTAAAACTGTTATAACGAATTACACGATATATCAAACTAATTCCCTTTTGTTTGCGAGTTCGATATATGCGGGTTTGACTGTACTGGTAAAACGACCACTTTGCGCAGAACTATCACGTTCGTTATAAGTGGGTTTGACTCTCCAGTTAAATTTAACATCAACTAGGAACGACGACCGAATTTTTAGATGCGACGTCCGCAGCAACTGCGGTAGTTTAGCAGGCACTATGCAAGACTCGCACTAAAACAGACTGTCAAAGCTGTGGCTTAGCTCCGGGGTAACATGCCCGCTCACGCGCGGCAGACCTAGGATTGAATGCTGAGGGCGGCAGGAGTATTTTTTTCCAAGCATCCGGCAATGTTGGTGCCAGCAACAATCGCTGTAAGACCCTCAATCTAGCTATACGCAGATTGCAGTACAGTGGATAGCACTCAAATGCCAACCCGCGAACCAGCCATTGTCGTCGCTTCCCGCGCATGTCGCCGTTCTGATAGCGGGAAAGGACGGCCAGTTTTGCCAGAGTGTCGGAGAAAATTGTTGGTGCATGTTTTGTCGCAGGCCAGCGAGCTGGAAATTCTGGTGGCAGTGCTCAAGTGGGGGAGCACCAGCTGCTTAAGAGAGTGGAGGAGAGAGGTAGGTCAACTGATTGATTGATTGATTGATAGATTGGCTCTGTAGGTCCATTTACAGCTGCTTGTGTTGCGTGCCAACGGCCGCTGTACATGATAGGTTCTTCCATTGAGCAAGTTTTGTTTCCTGTAGGTAGGTGAGCTGGCATGCTAAGGCTTGAGCATATTGGAAAGCTTTACACGAATATTCACGATATCAGCAGCGGGGTAACGACAGGACTGCGTGTAGTTTTAAGTCTCTTTTGGTGAAATCTTCGTACTTCTCTGGAGTCTGCTATAAATTTCCAAAAGTCCTCAAGAACTCGTATTTGACAAAAATAAAACGAACAAAACTTTAAAAAAAAAGGGAGTATCAATAGCGTCATTGTGGTGGCCTTGTTGCTGAGGAACATACCTTCCACAGTGTAGTATTTGCACCACAGAATTTGGTTTTCTCGGCAAGAACGAGTAGCAATGAGCGCCTGCATGGTGCGATGACCTCACATGCTAGCCATGTATGGTGTGGATCGTGCCACGTAGAGTAGGAGAGTTTCGCTGAAATGCTAACAAGGTTTTGGCCTTTTTCGATGCTTGTTACGGGAATTTTCTTTGACTCTTTCGATTTCATTTTGTGGCAGCTCTCTGCAGACGCCGCGTGGCGGTGCGCCGGCGAGTGCTTCAAGACCGCCACGCTCACCGCACGGTGGTGGGACTGTCGTACTCACACTTTCTTCCAAATGGCCGTGAATCTGCGAAATCTCATTGTACAAATTCTAGGCCCCCAAAACGGTAACGACCTGAGCGTGCTCCAAAACTGCTTTACTGTCCCTTAGGAGGTGCATTAAATGGTTTCCTGACTTTTAACGGCTCTGCCACATATGTTGCCCTAAACAGTGGAAGATCAGTGAAGCCCTTTACTGTACCTTGTAAATTTGTCCCGGTGCTTTCTCTGGGTTTGGCAGGCACACATCCAAATAGGCTATGGAATTTGTAGTTCTAAACATTTTTAAAGAAAAATTTTCTCTATTCCCACTTCCCTTGACCAGCCACTTGTTGTATCAGAA
The DNA here is from genome assembly GCA_037355805.1 of Ixodes ricinus. Taxonomy (NCBI): domain Eukaryota; kingdom Metazoa; phylum Arthropoda; class Arachnida; order Ixodida; family Ixodidae; genus Ixodes; species Ixodes ricinus. Next base: position 26,211 of record JAZHYW010021485.1, read on the forward strand.
TGCTGGACTTTATTTTTTATCATTTGATGACAATTACACACAACTGCTAGATGGTCAAAATGTGCACGTAGCAGTTTCTCAAAACATATGTTAGATGGAAGTATAAACACAGAGAAGCAACTGATGGTATTTGTGAAGTCAAAAATTACCGTATTTACACGAATGGAGGTCGACCCTTTTTTCAATTCTTGAAAATCTGAAGGGGGGGGGGGGAATCGACTTATAATCGAAGCATAGCATTCCACTGCCGGCAAAACGAAACAATCGCGATATCATGAACACCTCGGCTTCTCACGAGTTCAGCCGGCTGTACTTCTAGCATTGCACTATTCTGTGTGCTCATTTTACAAATTAATTATTTTTTTTATTTGCGTCAAACGAGTATTATTGATAGCGATTCGCAAATTAGCCCGAATATACGGCGGTGAACAGCGCACTGCGCGCCCGACTCCCAGGGGGTGGCGGCAGTTCTTGTAAAAGCCACTCCGGAGGCTGCTGGAACAGCCTCACGGCTCACTCGCCCCTGGCTTCTCTTTGCAGTTTTTCGCACGATTCACGGTCTACGTGAACTTCCTAGTTTCGATAACGCCTGAGCATATCATGCACCTCGCGCGTGCATGCGCAGCCAAAGCACGCCAGAAAGCATCGATTGCGTATTGGAGGCTCGGTTTTTGAAACAGATACTTTGCCGTTCTCACGTGTTCGCAATAAAATGTGCATCTAAAGATTTTTTTGTTTTTTTGCTGATGTGCATTGGGGGGGGGGGTCGACTTACAATCGTGTAAATACGGTATTTGCCTTTCAAGAATTCAAAATGTGGACAATTATGAATGTTACCTATAAATCCAGTGCATATAGATATTTCTTGACAAGTGTGTTTTGAATCCTTTCAGAATATTTAGTCAGTTGATGCATTGGTGCTTTGAGCCATCCAAGCCGGTGGCAGCATAAAACTATGCTGTGTATGTCTGTGTTTTATGCTGCACAGCCTGTACTTTATTTTGGCATAACTGCAAATGTTGAAGACCGAGGCAAAAGTTACACATCCATGTCAAAAAGCAGTTGTCATGCTTGTTTGCTTTAAAAAGAAGTAGGGCATGCCTTCTCCTTACTTAGAATTAGATCCAACCTTTCTCTTCAAATAACCATGTTCCATCCACATTTGTGTACCTGGCTGTCCAATAACCTGAAGAGGCTGCCAGATTACATTAGCGTCTTTGTTCGTGATTGCAGCTCCACACACTACTGCAAAAGGACACAAACATGTTGTTGGTTTTCTTTAGCCATGTTTCAGTCCTGATCTGCTCTTTGGGAGAGGAATCGAGTTTGAGTAAGCTGAAGTGGGCCAATTTAAAACTTACAGTTTGGATTAATGTCTCGGCTACATTAATTCCAAATGTAGATTGCTTGTCAATCAATTCTCTGCGTCACTACACAAACAAACTGTACTTAAAAGGCGACTTAAACTGGCGATTGAGCATTTGGGCGGCTCGTCCACCGTCCACCGGGCATGCGCTGTGCCAGATATTTCTGCAGTCGTTTCTAAAGAAAATTTTAAACCGGGTGTCGGAAGAGACATTTTCATTGGTTCAGTTTAGGCTCGCAGCGTTCGGTCCAATTTCAGCTCATCTTCGAGGCAAAACAATAATGTTTTCAACCGCTAGCTCTCAAACCTATTTTGCTCATTCTTTTTCGGGAAGTCTAGAACCCTGTGCTAGTACTACGCTTTCTGCACCAGTGCCCCTAATCATGCGTTTGACCCACCCAATTGCTCTTAATCACGCAATTAACCTACAGAATCGTGTGATTGGCCTACCCAATCGCGCACAGCCGTGCCATTGACCCACCCAATCATGCGGTTGTCACGCCCAATCATTGAAGATTGGTTGGATCATCCACATGATTGGATGCGATTGATTAACCCACTCACCTGCACCCAATCATGCTGGCTGCTGCACTAGGGTGACCAGATGTCCCGTTTTAGAGGTTAGCTTCTGCCGTCCCGTCTTTTGGTCTAACGAAGCCTCGTGTCTTTTTTTCGTGGGAACATGCATAGTGGTTGCAAAATCAGTACGAAGCTGAATGGAAGAAAACCGAAAGAATGTTTACTTGTTATAGACGTAATGTTAAAAAAGTAAACATGTCATACTATGAAACATACTGTGGCTGCATCTGCTAATACATTTTGTTCACATCAGCGTGTATGCGGGGACTCTTTCATATTACTGAATTTGACGCAGCTTCGGTTGGCAACATTCCTTTTTCATTGTTAAAAAATGGAGAAGAAAAGCACTTTTGTTCTCAAGAAGGAACTTTAGAAAAATGTGCTTGCTTACGTTTATGTGAAGTGGATCTTTTTTTCTGCCTCACCCTGCCCCTTTCTGTGTCCCGTTTTTCACTCGGAGGATTACGGTCACCCCTATGTTGCACCCAGTTTCGATCGTTGGAGCGGGTCAGTTGCGCGCGAGTAAACGCATGCCCCCAGTCGTGCGAGGTGCAGCGTTGGGTGCTGAGGGGCGCCCGCTTGGTCTGCGAAGAGCCCAACGTGGTGAGCCAGACGGCGCACAGCGTGGCGCGGCGGGGCGCCCGTGGCCGCCGGGAACTCCTGAGACGCACGGGGAGCTGCGGAGCTGCTCTCGGAACTGCTGTGCCTGGTGCGGACGGCGCACGTGCTGCCCCCTGTCGGCGGAGGCCCTGCTGAGCGCCCAGCGCAGGGGCCTGCTGCCCCGCCGCCCCCTGCATGCTGGGAGGGGAGGAGCCTCCCCCAGGGGCGGGGCCTCGGCCGGCTGGCTGGGCACGGGAGGGCCCCCATGCCAGGCCCCGCCTCTTCGCCCCTTACGTCGAGGGAGGCCAAGGTGGGTGCATCCCTCGGGGAAACGGCAGCCCCTGATCCTGCGACACTGGTGTGTTTACCGCTTCCTCAAAATTGGTCCCTCAGTTTCCGCCCGTCGTAGAAGCGTAACAACTTGTGCCTGCGGTGGTGTGTCTCCTTTATTTTTGCCACTGCACGTTGACTGTGTCTTTCTCGGAGGATTGCCCCTTTGTCCCCTCCCGCCTGTTCCATCATACACATCACGTGACCGTGACGAGTAGCGCAAGTGGCCAATGAGTCCGCAGAGAGCAACTCCACCCCCTCCAGTTCTGCTATCCTTTCTTTTCTTAGTGAAAAGATTCTATGCCCGAAGCATGCAGCAAATCTTGCTTTTGTATGGATAGAAATCTGCATTAAAATATCAGAAAATAAAGCCAAGTCCAAAACTCTCAAACTTGCAGCCAGAAGCTCGCTTGAATTCGTCACCAGGGATGTTACGAACCTGCACAAAATATAAATTCGAGCATGTTTTTTTGTTTTGTTTTTTTCTTCCTACCTTTAACGCACTAAGGTTTAACGATCAAGCGCAAGCACTAAAATTTGCCGGCGTCACCTGGCAGAAGGTGAGTGCATTACTCATCTCGGTTTCGTGTTTCATGTTAATAAGCTAACAATTTTTGGGAGCTAGTATTTATTTCACAGACCTTCGTTGAACCTCTCGCAACAGGACATACTAGACGTCATTTTCAACATCTAAACCATGCTTCGCTCCGTACTAACCTGTTGAAATTTTCCTTCTTTCCTCATACAATAAACAAACGGAATTCTCTTCCCTGTGATAATATATCATCAAGTAATTTTGCATCATCATTCGTTAATGTAACCTAAGTGTTTTTTTTTCTTTTTTGTGCATGTTTCAGCCTTGTACTAATCTGTTTAGGATCATAGTAATGTTGCATGTGTACTTTGATTTCTTAAAAAAGTTTGCTCGCTTTG
>JAZHYW010021486.1:0-12722 GCA_037355805.1 Ixodes ricinus
GTTACGTATTGCTGTTGCAAGCTTGTGTTGAACCTTGAGGGTTTGACTCCGGTCCGGCAAACCTCGAAGCTTTGGCAAAATTCAACAAAGTTTAGCTTTCAAACATTATTGTCAACACCTAACACAAAAAAATCTCAAATTCCAAATTAAAAAAAAAATGTACACAGCAGTTTATTTCAAATTGTAGAAAATAACTACACCAATGTTTGTACACTGTAAAAGCGAATGTGTAATCCTTTAATAATTATGTCAGTTTGTCACACTCCTCTGCCGGGGCGTCACCAGTTTGTGCCTCAGTAGACCAGGGGTGGCCAGGCTGACCCGGCCTAAGAACCGCAAACAAAACCACTAAACTTCCAAGAGCCCCATTGAAGAGGAAAGGCAGAAAGAAGAGGAGGGGGAAAAAAAAGGGGGGAGTTTCATCTTTTTTATTTTTAGAGCAATAAATGAAATTTGAAGTACTTTACCAGGGGTGGCCAAACAGGCAAATGCAAAGAGCCACGAAGAAATTAACCTTTTAGTCAAGAACCACAACAAACAAAGGGGCGTGGCAAGTTTTTCTATTTCGTCCAACAAAGCTGGACGCATTTCCCCACTCGTGAAGCAAGCACCTTGGAAGTCTGGCTCGAATGACGTGGTTGCAGTCCGGAGCAGCTCAGTTAGATTTTGCCCGTGAGGGTCACACGCTGTTTAATTTCATCGCTTCATCAATGAGAACAGTGCCTCGCAGCAGTAGGGGGATCCGAACATTGAGAGAAGTTTCTGGCCCGCATGCTTGACAAGGGGGATATCTTGCTTCTGGCACCCACCGCCAAAATTCAACAGTCTCCGCAGGTCGCACGATCATCTTCAGTCCCTTGTCCCTTTGGAGCTCCGAAATCGGGGGCGTTTGTGCCTCACTGAGTAGTGCAGGCTTTGCAAAACTCCCAGGTAAAACACCTGATTAACAGTTTCATCCGAAGGAACAAACACGGAGTGAACAATGCCCAATTTTTCTGAATGTTTTCATCAGTTGCGGAGGTTGAGGGTCACCCTGAACAAGGTTGGTCGTCAATCAATAACTCACCGGCCCTGAAGCAAAAACACCACTAGCAGACCCGCGATTTCTTCGTAGCATCTTCTTTGCAGGCTGCTTGAAGCATTACAAAAGTTTCTGCGCCGCCGTTTTTCATAAAAAGAAAACAAAATTTCAAGGCCGCACGCTCGTTGCCTCAAGTTAGACATTACAAAAAACAAGGAAGGATTTTGAAGCGCTTGGGGAAAAGCTTCACAACATGCTGCTAGAAGCTCGGTAGGGGTGCCGCTAAGCGCCGCTGTCAGCAGGAGCTGGTACTACCCTTCACAAGATGTTGCTAGAACGGTGGCGGACGACACAGGTCGGCGGGCCGGCTCGGTAGGGGTGCCGCTAAGCACTCTTGTCGGCGGAAGGTGGTCACACTCCTATGAACAACCCGCCCTCCAGAAATTCACTCCGGTAGTTTTGGGTGCCCCCTCGTAGAAGTCTGGCTCTGCGTGTTGCCATGGATCGCGGTGGCACCCGGGGTGCCTCCCACTCACCTTCTTGGTCATGGTGGCCGAGTAGAGGTAGGTGTGCCTCTCCCGGGGGATGACCCGGAGGATCTTGTCCACCTCCTCCTCGAAGTCCATGTTGAGGATCCGGTCGGCCTCGTCCATGACGAGGTACTTGAGGGCCTTCAGGCTGAACCCCTTCGTGTTCTCCAGGTGGTCCACCAGGCGCCCCGGCGTCGCTGCAACCAAACACCGCGATTCCCAGACAAGAAAGTTAAAAGCCAGGTCGACTCGTCGGCTGTTAAAGGAATTGTGCCAACGACGGGAGGAATCGGCGATTGAACGTGTTAAGGTACCGCGGCTCAGAGTGCCTGCAGTGAAAGGCTCATGCTGCAGAATGCAGGGATCCTGGGTTCAATCCCCACACCTTGATCTGGATGAACGTTGTACCATCGCGCGGTCATGCCCGGTGCACCGCACCGGCTAGATTTCTCATCTACACCCGAGACACCAGACGCCCATTGGGGCTGACTAATTTCTCGTCTCAGCCATACAATTTGTGATGGCACAAACTGGCCTTTTTCAAAAATTACCCGGCACCGAGGCGCACGACACGAGTGAAGTTACATGCGCTGCGCGTGCTGACGTCTCCACTAGTAAATTTACTAAAGCAGAAACTAAATGACACTTTGCACGTGCATTTTTACTGACGCATTATTTCAGTGATCTCCTTGGAATCTTTCATTCAGGTAAGGCGAGCGCATGCGAGCGCATGTACCTACGTTCCCAGCATCCTTCTGGTGCGTGGGTAATTGACGAAATGTCTACAACAGAGTTGGTTAGAAGCAATCCCAAAATGAGATTATATCAAGTACATCAAAAATAAAAAGAAGGACAAAGCGATACACGCATGGCAGAAGCAGATTACTTAAAGACAGTCGTCAGTAAGAAAGTAAAAGCTGAACCTCGGCAAGAAATATGAGTTTCAGGATGTAAAAGACAACATCAACAAAAAATGAGGTAAAAAAACAAAACAAAGCTCGTTTGAAATGTTTGAAAGGTCTTAATGGTACAGTGATTTCTACAGGGTGAAACAAGGAGACGGCAGGCTCTTTAAATCAACCGGAAAATTCGGTTTCTTAACCTATCGCGCTACGACTTTGTGCAGCGTTGCCCACAGATGGTGCATTTTTTTTTGTAAAATTTGCAAAGACCAAACTTACCTGAGAAAAAAGTAAAGAAAGAAAAAGGCTTAGTTCCTATGGAAACGCAGCGACGCCACCGGTCTGCAAACAACACGGCGCCGTTTCGCACGGGAGACAAGAGATGGCGCAAGCGGTCGCGACGCCAACTGCCGCCAACGAACGAGCAGACGACGCCGAGAGCCATCGTGTTTAGCAGACAAGGAACTGCAGTTCCTTGTTGTTACCGCGCCTGTTTTTGTTTCTGTGACTGTCGCCGCCTGCGGAACGCGAGCCGCTTTTGAGTCGAAAGGATCGTCTGCTAAAGTGCCGGCTCTCGGCGCCGTATGCTCGTTCGTTGGCGGCGTTCGTTGCGCCATCTCTTGTCTCCCGTGCGAAACGGCGCCGTGTTGTTTGAAGACCGGTGGCGTCGCTGCGTTTCCATAGGAGCTAAGCCTTTTTCTTTCTTTACTTTTTCCTCAGGTAAATTCGTTCTTTGCAAATTTTACGAAAAAAATGCACCATCTGTGAGCAACGCTGCACATAATCGTAGCGCGATAGGTTAAGAAACCGAAATTTTCCGGTCGATTCAAAGAGCCTGCCGTCTCCTTGTTTCACCCGGTATTTTGGGTTTGAATCAGATTAGAACTAGAGAAATCCAGTTTTATTTCTGCTGTCAGGGTAAGCCTTTCTGCTACTACTTTTAAGAGCATATAATTAGCACAAAAACCATATATGTCAACTCTTCCGTATAAAAAAATCCATGATGATAAATTGTGACACAGGATCAAGGTAATAATACAACTTACCGATTACAACATGTGGCTTCTTGGCTAATGTCAACGCTTGGGTCATCATGTCAATGCCTCCCACGACCACAGCTGTGAAAGAGCAAAAGCAAATTTAGGTGAAGTAGCCGGCCATTCACAGTGAGCGAAATAATTGCCAGACCTAACCTGACCCTAATATCATGTTTGCAGGTTAATCAAACTGATTAATATATCGCTCGAAAGAAAACATTTGTAAAAAATGAAAGCCGTTTACAACTCCCTGTAACGCCGAATTAGAGCGCAGCTCTTGAGGAGGAGGGGAAGGCACGGGGGTCACATGACCTCGAGAAGGGGGTCACATGACCTGGAGGGCCATGTGACCTGAGGGTCACTGACCTCAGGGGTCACGTGACCTCGGGGAGGTCACGTGACCTGGGGGTCACATGACTTTGGGGGTTGCAAGCAACTCGGGTTGCATGCAACCTGAGTTGCTTGCAACGCGTAATTACTGCGACGTGCAACGCTGAGTTGCATGCAAATCACGTTGCATGTAACCTGAGTTGCCTGCAACTTCGTAGTTGCGGCAACATGCAATTTTTATTTATTTATTTTCTTTTATTTATTTTTTATTTATTTATTTCCAATACTACTAACCCCATTCGGGGTTGTTGTAGGGTGGTACAGTTTGCAATATTATAAGCAGAGAAAAAAAATATATTCAACAGACAATTTGCACGTCAATATTCAAAGCAAATATAGAAGTTAAGAATGAAAAATTAGTAAACAACTTCAATACAATAGATACATTGCACTTTTAAAAACAGCATAAAATATTAGTTTATGATGAAAAGTGGGCATCTACGTAATCGAGGAATATTTCAATAGAAGAGGAATGAACAACATTTTGAGGCAGGTGGTTCCATTCGTTAATGGTTCGGGGAAAAAAAGAGAATTTAAAGCAGTTATTATGAGCGACGTCTTCCTCGTAAAGCTTGCCATGGTTGTACCGTGTTAATCGTTTGCTTGTATGGATAAGATAATTTTCTTTTGGAAGGTTGAAGTGATCGTTGGCTAATTCGTATAGAAATTTAAGTCTAGCCATTTTTGCTCTTTTTTCTAGAGAGGAGAGACCCAGTTGCCTGCAAAGTTCAGAGGGAGAGACGTGCCTACTATATTTATTGCAAATAAACCTCGCGGCCATTTTCTGAACTCTTTCTATCTTATTGATGCCGGAGACTGTGTGGGGGAACCAGACGACGTTGGCGTACTCGAGCGTAGGACGTATTAAAGTTTTGTAGGCTAGTAATTTAGTGGCAGGAGATGCAAATTTTAAAACTCGTTTAAGGAAACTCAGTTTGTTTAAAGCTTTATTAGTTGTGGAGTGAACGTGTGAGTCCCAACGCAAATTTTGACTTATGTTGAGGCCGAGGTATTTGTATTCACCGACTTGTTCCAAGAGGTTATTGCCTATCTGGTAAGGAAAGGAGTATTGTTGTCTTTTATTGGTTATGGTCATAAATACAGTTTTATTCGAATTTATTTCCATCTGCCAATTATGGCACCAATTTATGATGTGTTGAAGCGCATTATTTAGGTTAATCTGGTCATTTGGGTTATTTATTTGTGAATAAAGTATGCAATCATCAGCAAAAAGGCGAATTTTTACGTTAACATCTTTGACCAAGTCATTTATGTATATTAAGAACAAAAAAGGTGCCAGTACTGATCCCTGTGGGACTCCCGATGAAACTTTGCCTTTGAATGATGAGTGCGCATTAAGTGCTACGTACTGGTAGCGATCTGAAAGGTAGTCTTCAATCCACCTGAGAATTTTTCCTGCTCCTAGTGTAGATTCTAGCTTAGACAATAGCTTTGGGTGAGATACCTTGTCAAAGGCTTTTGACAGATCGATGAATATGGCGTCAACCTGTCCTCTATTGTTTATGACAGTGGAAAAATCGTGAATGCTTTCAACAAGTTGCGTCACTGTTGAAAGGTGACGTCTGAAACCGTGCTGATATGGAGTAAGTATGTGGTTATTCTCGATGTGGGTAGAGACATGCTTCAGAACAATGTGTTCGAGCAATTTACAGCAAGTTGAAGTAAGGGAGATGGGCCTGTAGTTCGCGAATTCGCTTTTGTTTCCAGATTTATGAATGGGGATGACTTTCGCTAACTTCCAGTCTTTTGGAAGTTGTCCTTTGTTAAGTGATTGTGTAAATATTATAACAAGATATTTTGTTACCCATTCGGCGTATCTTTTTAGAAATTCATTTGGTATATCATCTGGCCCAGCACTTTTTTTTGTGTTCAGGTTGAGTAGAAGAGATAAAATACCCTGTTCGGTAACTACAACGTCATTCACAGCCAAGACTGGGGAATTGGATGCGAATGAGGGTGCATTACCATTATCTGTTGTAAAGACCGAAAGAAAATAATCATTGAAGGCTTTTGCAAGATTTGCTTTGTCACCGAAGAGCGTTTCTAGATTTGATTTGTTTTTGGGTTGACATAGTTCCAGAATTTGACGGGTGAAGATTGAATAAACGATTGAAGAGTGATATTGAAAAATTTGTATTTAGCCGACTTGATTTTTTGTCCAAGATCACTGTTGAGTAATGCCATTTTGTTCTTATTTAGAGGAGTTCTGGTTTTCTTTGCCTTCTTGCGGAGCCTATTTATTTTGCGCTTCACATGGATAATTTCTCGCGTTATCCAAGGGTTTTTCTTAATTCGTTTAGTTCGTTGTGGAATAAAACATGAGACACACGTGTTAACTGCCGTTTTGAATTCGTTCCAAAGCATATCTACAGTGGTACGGTCGCTCTTGGACAGTAGAATAAAGTTATCGAAGTGTGTATCAAAAAAGTCGAGTACGCCAACGTCATCTGCTCTGTCAAAGTTCAAAACCTTGCAAATCTGGGGATTTCCAGAAGTTGGGATGTTCGTTTTGAAGCAGCATAAAACCATCTCATGATCAGATATGCCATTTAAAACTTCTACGCTGTATTCGTCTTTCAGGAAATGATCGGTGACAAAGACGAGATCGAGCACTGATTGCGACGTTCCTTGAATACGGGTATTTTCAGTAACTATTTGGGTGAGGTTATAATGAAAACATAGATCTGTAAGGATATCGGCGGCGAGGATGCCGAGTTGCGTGCAACTCAGGTTGCATCCAACCTGAGTTGCATGCAACGCGTGGTTACGTTGACGGCAACGGCAACGCCGCTCAAGCCGGAAAAGGGCGCCTAAGAGCTGCGCTCTTAAAGGAACCCCCGATCCCACCAGTGCCATGTGATCAAGAACATCATCACACCCTTCGAGATAGCCGAGTGCTGAAGACAGGAAAAGAGCCCCCACCCACCCACTCCCAAATAGTCACTTGTGGCCATACTGATTAGTGCTGCTGTGAATAGACTGGGCTTCTACCTGGTATGTCTACCGCATCCTTACTCTGCCCGCTGCCCTGCTACCGATAATGACACTTTGGTGCACTGAATCACACAAGAACACTGGTGACAGTTTTTGTAACCACCAGCATGTTAGGTCCTGGCAGCACGGTATGGGAGATGCATGCTTTGTCATAACCTGCTTGTGCGACCGTCAGCAGCTGTGACAGCGACACACAGACCCGCTTTGTCTGCTACAGCATCGCTTCTGGGGGTCAGCCACCAGGACTGTGACAATCTGGGAATCTACCTCTGGGAATTATGCTATGTTCAGGAAGCGCCTTCCCCAAGCCCCAGTCAAAAAAAGCATTTACTACTCTATTTTGAAATACATTTACCGTGTTCGCCTAAAAAATAGGTCAACAGGCAACCACAGAGTGAGCCATAGAGCATCAGCGAGTGAAAACTATGTAGCTCGGGTTTACCCAAATGTCCAGCAACGTTACTAGAACTCTCAGTTGGGAAACTCACCGTTAAAACATGGGCCGCTGGCGTCCACCGGAGACCGAGCTAAATACGACAACAGCGCCACCCTTTATCATTTGTCTTTACTGTGATCACCTTGAACTTTCAGACGCATGTTTTTGCGTAAACGGGAAGAAACTCCTTTTTGTAGTAACTTTTAGTGGAGTTTACGCGTCCGCTGGGGAGACGGGGTGGCGCCCCTGTAACCTCTTCTTTTACCGTATCTGTTTCGGCGCCAAAATGGCCGATGAAAGCCGAAATAGAAGTCACATGCAGTTCCTCGAGTGGCCGCTGCGGGGAGAAATGGCGGCGTTGTGATCGCCATTAGCTCGGTTCTGGAGGACGGGTCGGTGCCACCTTTTCAGAGCAGTCTCTATGACGGTTTCCCAACTGAGTGGTTTAGTAATGGTGATGTCAAGCAACTAACTCTACAAGGCATACAAGCCATCTGCTCTCCTCTGCGCACATGCTTGTGCACTTATTGAAAAATATCCAGCCTTGGTCTGTCCACTCGCTCTAGTGAGTTATGCAAGACATTTTTGTTGAGCACACATGCAATTGAGTTCAAGCCACCTTTGCGGCAATGAACACGAACCAGGAGAAAACGGGTAGATCTCTGGACAAACTCGAGAGCCAACCAGACACTCAAGAATTGTAAAAATCATCCGGTCATCTGGGTTGTTTGCCTGCCATTCTCCCTATTAAATGACCACGTGCAAACAAAATAGCTACCGTAAAATTCCAGGCCAGTGCCCACTCAAACTTTGGAGATAATCATGTAAAACTGGGGGATGGGCACTTCTTAGGTCAACAATGTGTAAAGATTTGTCATTTGTGTATTTTTTGAATGTTACAAAATTGAGGGATGGGCACTTATTGTACAATGGGCGGCTGCTTGTTATTTTAAGGTACATCTCCCTATTCTATCAGAAAGTTGATGTCGCTACTCAACACCAGGAAAGCTGTCGCAGTTTTCTTACATGCAGATATTAACTCATAGATTATTAAAAACAAACAGCACAGGGCCCGCCGACAAAAACAACAGGACGACACATCACTTTGCTGTGGTCTGTCTCCTCCTCTTCTTTGTCTGTGTCCTTTGTGGCGTTTGTTTTTAAGAATGAACTTCTCTCTTTTTCATACTCAGTGCACAGTGCTCCAAAGTTGCTAATGCAAAGACATGTCTGGATTTGGCATTTGAATGACACGTGCTTGCCTGCAGATGAGATGTGCCAGACGAAGCGCTGCAGTGCTGATAGTGGCGACAGCATTGTACACTACAGAATAAACTGACTACCGCCATGTCTTGTTAATGTGGACTATTATAATTAGGGTTCCGTGTTTTCGGGAAAAAAATTCGTTCAGTAAAATCTTCTACTATTGGATTTATCCGAAAACACAGAATTTAAAACTCACAATACCAAAAACAAAAAAAAGGTAGTTCGCATAAGTTTTGTTGACTGCTGTCAAGACTAACAACAGGGGGAGCTTATCTTGTCAAGGTCTGTTCAGGACAACAGGTCACAACCTACCTCAGGATCACTGCAGTTGTACCGCTCCTGTTCCGGTTTCCAGGATGGACCATACCACCTGTGCTTTTTGCGGGATGAGGGTTTGTGCTTCTCTAACAGTGAGTGGAAGCTATGATTTAGAAGACTTTCCTGGAGAAGGAGAGAGGAGGTCATCTCAAGTTCCCATATTACCCCTCCACTTAGTGAAACTATGGCACGTGCTGAGAAGTTTTGACCGCGAGGACTTCAAGATGGGAAGAAAAGCGAAAGCTACCTAGCGAACACGCCAGGGAATTCACTGATTTTAAGGAGTCAATGTCTGCCAAGGGCAGGGTTCGTACAGGATTCAAAGATAGATATTCAAGGATATTCAAGGAATTTCAAGGGCTTGTGGGAGTATTTTCAAGGACCTAACTCGATGCCGCACGTAGAAGATTTCAATAAAACATTGTTGCCAAAAGATTGCAAACATCAATTTTATTGCACTAAGCAAAAAAAAAAAAATTCTATCTTGCAAACTTGTTTGCATTGCACGAAGCCGAAATAAAAATAATTTCCAAAACCGCTTGCGGTAACTTCGGGGAGCTCCTGCAGCTTTTCCTCTTTTTGCTGGCTGATGCTAAGCAGCTCCTCGGCCTTGCTTTTTGCAGTTTTCCTAAGACTATTTGATTTGACAATGTAAATAGTCGTTCGAAGACTCGTCAAAAAGCACCCCGTAGTGCTCACACTGTTCGATTTCCCGCTGCAAGGCCGTTAGAAAGAAAGGTCTCGGTCCATGACACGTCACATAGGCGCATTTCTTTTCTCCGCAAGAAAACGCTTTTACCACCTCATTGTCTGGGAACATTTGTTGGAACAACTTGCACGATTGTAACGATGACCGGTAGGAACAGCGGGATGTGACGACCTTCAGAGTCCACAACACTTCGGCATTTGTCACCAACTCGTGCGTCTTGCAAGCCGCGTTAAGGTTTGGCAACTGCGGTGGAGGCGGGACAGTGGATTGTTCACTCGTGCCCGGAGCCAGGTAATTTTGCACCGAGCTCTTGGCTGCGATCTTCATGAATGCCGGCATGTTTCGCGCTCTTCATATGGCTCTTCAACGCCGACTCGCCCATGGCGGCGACAGCGAAGGTTTTTCCGCACGGCTTGCATTTACACGATGCTGATTTGTCGTATCTGGCGCCACCCAGTCCTTATACTCATCACTGCAAAGCCACGCACCTTGAAACCTGCTTTTGCCGGGCATTTTCCTACGACCGACGACAAAACACGAGGCTAATGGCGTAAACAGTGCGCAAAGCATTCCCGGATCAGATTGATTGGATTCGGATCTGCTCCAATGTGGCCAACCATCCAATGAACATCGGCTAAACCTGAACAAATTGAGATAACTTAGACCGAAACCAATAAGCATAACAAAAATGTGCAATATATACCCGCATTTGCTATTATAAATAGCCATTCACGGATTTCCAAGGTCTAGCTAGAATATCCAGGGCTTTCAAGAACTCCGCAAGCCAAATTTTCAAATTCAGGGTTTTCAAGGTCTAGAAAAAAATCCAGGATTTTCAAGGGCCTTGAGAGGAACAATTTTGAATTCAAGGGTTTTCAAGGTTTTCAAGGACCTGTGCGCATCCTGCAAGGGTATCCTTGTCTGCAAGTTTTGTCGAGTAACGTCAGTTTTATCAATAACAAGGGCATCGCCAGAATTGAGAGCATTTGCAATCTCAATGCCACATACAACCGAAAAGCCTTGACTTGATACAGAAAAGTCATTCTACTACTACCGTAAAATACAGCAGTTCAGCGCCCGCTTATTAAGATCTCCCACACATGGGACTTTTGCAAATTATATGTTAACCGCCCGATTTGATTGGACAAGAGTCCATGCCTAGATTAACCTAGTTTCCAGTGAAAATTGGGTGGATGCTCTTCCGGTATTTTACGGTAATACTATAAATTTTCGGTTAGGTAAGACTAGTGGAAGTTGCTACTGAAAAGAAGTCCTAGGCAGCTGCCTTTACCTCGCATGCTTCTTTTTAGGTATATTGTAAAAATTGCAACATCAGAGGCACTCCTTTTCTAACTTTTCTCTGATATTCTTTGAGTCACCGTCGCACCAAAGCTCAATCGAGGAATCCATCACGCGTGCCCAGGCTAGCAGACAAGCAGATGACATTCCGCATCAGATTTGTCGTGCACCCTGCCACGCTGGCGTTCCCCTGCACCAAGCTGACAAACCCATTGGCAGCCTATTTCGAAGCAAGTGTCTGGCTACACGCACAATGCCGACAAGTGATCAGCTCTACCGGAAATGCATGCGTGAGGTTAACGAAAAGACGTCGCGAAGGCATGATGTGCGGTGAAAGGACGTCCAATCTCCATCACCATTGATGAAACGCCAGAACTCCGCGGTCGTCCAGCGGTAGCAGTACTAGCAATGTTCTACGACGACGATATTTCTGGCCATAAGACTGATGGTAGACTTGCAAGTGCTCCAACAGTTGTGGGGATTTTGTGATCGCCATTCCCCGATGGCTGCGATAACGGCCGCGGGTCAGAACACTCGGTCTCCTTCGCCGCCGTGAGCTCCGACCTGTTCATGAAGCGGAGGGTCCCCTGTTTTGGAGGGCCCTCCCTCACTCTCTCTCGGGGGACCTCTTTCGTTCCTTCGCTCGGATGCGTGATCACTGCTGACAGGCGAGGAGGTTTCACCGCTTGTTTTCCCGCTTTCAGGAAAGGGACTCGTCCGGTGACCACAAAAGAGATCGGACGTGTATCGACAACTCCTCCGATGCTTCCCCGATCTTGGCTTTCCGGAACCCCGCACTCCTGGCAGGTGAGGACCTTTTCTCACCTTGCCGGGTGCGGGTACATTTTGGATTGGGGACATTGTAGTTTTTTTTTAGAAGAGTATTATAATAAATGCTCTTGGCCTCTGTCCTTACTCTGGTGTGTGTCTTCTCTTCGCTATATTCGAGAGAGTGAGCATTAGCACTGAGTGAGGTAATTTGTCGAATCGACCCGCCGCAATGTAGCCCTAAACGCCAGTCTACATTGCCGCGGAGATGTGGGGACCGCTACTGGGTTTGACGTCTCCTTTGAGATTGCCGCCGCTGTTGAGATAACCCTTGGTTACTCTATCAGTATCTCTCGTTGGTAGCCAAATCCCACACCGTGCAGCGCAGTGTCAACTGGCATGCCGATACAAGCAGCTCTCCAGAAAGTTGGGAAGACCTTAGCTGACATAGCTGTGTTGTGTTCCGATTCAGCCTCCCACATGCAGAAGCGTCACGAGACTTGGGACTCTCCAGCGCCGAGTTCAAGGCAGTCCACTTCAAGGATCCATGCTGCCTTCTTCACACCATTCTCGATGATGGACTAAAGGCGGACTCATTAAGACCGTTCACGAATTCGTCGTGCACTTTCCAGCCCTGTTAAAGTCGTCTTGAGAGCTGCGCTGTGGCACGGTCAAGTATGTGGCATGCCAGCCGGCGACTAAATCACGTGCTATGGCAGACTTTGAAGCGAATCAGAGTCCCTTTAGACCGTGAGTCCTTCTCAGTGGTTTCCTTCTACGAATCCCTCGAAGGTACCCTAAACAGCTGGTGTGCCATTCTGTCATTTCTGAGGAGCGATGATGCTTAAGGTAAGAAATGTGAGAAGTTGAAAGCTCTCGTTTCCACACCTAACGTTCTGCACAATTTACTGATCAAGCTGAAGTTTCTACAGGACAAATGCTTCTGTTGTGCTGTCAATCATTAAGGAACTTGAAGCAGAGAGTAGCCTGGTGTAAGGTTTACCTGATAGCAATAATGCAATCTGAACGTG
>JAZHYW010021487.1:0-14190 GCA_037355805.1 Ixodes ricinus
GTCGTTTACCCTGAGACTGGGGGTTTTTTAGAAGAGCAAAAGTGACAGAAAAACAGACAGGTCTCAAACTCAGCTACTAGTTTATTTCAACAACCTCCTCTTATATAGTCCGTTCTCGTCGTCACCAACCAATCACAAACGACCTTGTCCTCTGCACCGAGACTTTACAAGTTCCACACTATCACAAAAGAAGCGGCCACTTCCAACGTTTCCAAGTGAAATGTTCTATCAGACGATATGGCACACAAAGACTTCAATCAACGCCTTTGTGTCCTCACAATACACAGGACAACAGCCCACACCCACATCCCACTCAACACAGGTCACCTCCAAAATAACCCCACAAACAATACACACCAGACGGACACTTCCAACGTTTCCAAGTGAAATGTTCTAGCAGACGATATGGCACACAAAGACTTCAAACAACGCCTTTGTGTCTTCATAATACACAGGACCACAGCCCACACCCACATCCCACTCAAAACAGGTCACCTCCAAAATAACCCCCACAAACAATACAAAAAAAAACCTCTTAAAACTGTAAAAATTGCCTGCAGCGGTTCCCTATTTGCATGGAAGGTTGACTAATGCAATTTCCCAACGATCTAATCCTAATTGTTTCTCTTACCACCCTTTTAACATCGTTGCTCTCCTTAACAACTACATCCGTTCCAGACCAATCCGTTGTGCAGTTTCTACACTCCTCCAGATGCTTAGCCAACTCCGAATTTGCTGCATTATTTTTTACATTCCTTTTATGCTCTGTTAAACGTTCGTTCAAACACCGAGAGGTTTGGCCCACATACTTAAAACCACACGCCAAAGGAATCTCATACACCACGCCTACGCTACACGGCACCGACTTTTCCCTATGCGCCTTCTGACAGCCCCTCTGAACCGTTTCAAAAGGTGTCAATCTATCTAACCTAAAATCCGTGCTGAACACGACATCCACGCCATATTTTTTCGCACATGCTCTAAGATTGTGGGACACCTCGTGACAATACGGAACCACAGCGTACCTATTCCTGATTTCTTGCGTCGCCCTCTTTTTCTCCCTGCACTGTAGGGCAATCTGCCTTTTGATGTACACTTCCCCATATCCTGCCATTACCAGTCTGTCCCACTGGTTTTTAGTGCCTCCGGTCCGAAATGCATGCATGATCTCACCAAAGCATTACTAATCAACGATCTGACTACCCCGGCTTTTACATTTTTCGAGTGACAGCTACTCTTTGACAAAACCGGTTTTGGGTTTACCTTCCCATACTCCCAACAAAGACCTCGTTCCAAATGTAAACGCAGGTCGAGAAACTGCAGGACCTCGCCCCTTGGCCTCTCTACCGTGAATCTCAACTCTGGCGCCGCTGACCTTATTACTTGTTCTAAAACTTGGTCCAACCCTTCCTGAACAGAGCAAACTAAGATATCATCCACAAATCTTTTCACAAAACACTTCGGAGACAACTCTTCTATCCTGTCATACACTTGCTGGTCCACCGTGTTTAAGTAAATTTCCGCTAACAAAGGCGCTACAGACGAACCTATACAGACTCCCTCTTTTTGCACAAATTTGCGACCTTCGTATTCCAATACCGTCGACTTTAAATAAAGGTCTAGCACCGAAAGAAAACTATCCACCGCTAATCCTGTTCCTGATTGAAACTTAATAAGGTTCCCTTCCAAGGCAATCCTCACTCTATTCATTAGTCTGCTTTTCTCTAAAGAGTAATAAAGGTCCTTGATGTCCATGGATAATATCGCGCACTTCCTTCCGTGAAACTTTTCCATTACCTCAATCAACTCACTAGAGTTCTTTAAGGCAATTGACTTTTCCAAGTTAGCTAACTTCAAACCCCGCTGTAAGAAGCATGAAACCACCTTCTGCCACGTCCCATTTTCATTAACAACGGTACGCAGGGGCATTTCAATCTTGTGATCCTTCAAAAAGAATTTTAGGTTGAGCGTTGAACGCAACGGTTTCAAAACGCTTTTCGCTACCTCTTCCATGCTTTCCTCCAGAAAAACCTCGCAAATGCTCTTCCTCAGCTTCCCAATATTTCCCTTCCATTCATTAAACAATGACCCCAACGCTTCCTCCGACTTCTTCTGAAAGGCCTGTACAGGCAAAACTGCAAACCTTCCTGTTTTATCTGTCTGCAACAGTTTTAACGAACTCCTTTCTAACTCTTGTTTCACCGCTCTCACATCCTTGAAATTCCTCCTATCAATGGGATACGCGTTTCCCATCAATTTTTCCATGCGTCCTACCGCATCTTCGACAAACGCAAGTTTCTCCTCACTATCCACAACCCTTGCGATTGACTGTATGTCAGAAAACACGTCGACTCTAGACGGCTTAACGTTTACACAGTACTTCGGACCTCTACCCAAGAATTCTTCCAATTTCTTCGACACCACTACATTTTCCGGGTTAATTATACAATGCTGTTGTTTACAATTTCCTGTCCTCTGTACACACTTATTTACCTCTGCCCCCGAGAATTCCACAACTTGAAAATGTCCAAAACATGCCTTCTTTTGACGTACCACGCACGGTCGAAATGTGTCCTCATAACGGCGCTCCAAAGATGGTAGTCTCCATGCCTCCTGAAGTTCCTTCCGAGGAGAAGATTCCAGAGTCTGTCACATGCGCTGCGGATTTCTTGAACCCGTTGACCTGTTCCAGACCTGTAGGCTTTGATGACCTTGCTCTTGTCCTTCCACGGTATCCCGGAGGCAGCCAGTTGTTTGAAGAATAGCGGGTCCACATACTTTTCTCCGCAGACACATCCCGAAGAACGCAACGTCGGCTTCAACTCCGCCATCCGACGTCCCATCTTGTCCAGTGCCACGTATGCTTGGCAAATTAGAAAGGCCGGCGACGACGCAAACGTTGGTTCACGGTAAAGAACGGGCCAAGGAGACGAGAGGTCACAGCTGCAGTTTCTCGACCTGCGTTTACATTTGGAACGAGGTCTTTGTTGGGAGTATGGGAAGGTAAACCCAAAACCGGTTTTGTCAAAGAGTAGCTGTCACTCGAAAAATGTAAAAGCCGGGGTAGTCAGATCGTTGATTAGTAATGCTTTGGTGAGATCATGCATGCATTTCGGACCGGAGGCACTAAAAACCAGTGGGACAGACTGGTAATGGCAGGATATGGGGAAGTGTACATCAAAAGGCAGATTGCCCTACAGTGCAGGGAGAAAAAGAGGGCGACGCAAGAAATCAGGAATAGGTACGCTGTGGTTCCGTATTGTCACGAGGTGTCCCACAATCTTAGAGCATGTGCGAAAAAATATGGCGTGGATGTCGTGTTCAGCACGGATTTTAGGTTAGATAGATTGACACCTTTTGAAACGGTTCAGAGGGGCTGTCAGAAGGCGCATAGGGAAAAGTCGGTGCCGTGTAGCGTAGGCGTGGTGTATGAGATTCCTTTGGCGTGTGGTTTTAAGTATGTGGGCCAAACCTCTCGGTGTTTGAACGAACGTTTAACAGAGCATAAAAGGAATGTAAAAAATAATGCAGCAAATTCGGAGTTGGCTAAGCATCTGGAGGAGTGTAGAAACTGCACAACGGATTGGTCTGGAACGGATGTAGTTGTTAAGGAGAGCAACGATGTTAAAAGGGTGGTAAGAGAAACAATTAGGATTAGATCGTTGGGAAATTGCATTAGTCAACCTTCCATGCAAATAGGGAACCGCTGCAGGCAATTTTTACAGTTTTAAGAGGTTTTTTTTTTTGTATTGTTTGTGGGGGTTATTTTGGAGGTGACCTGTTTTGAGTGGGATGTGGGTGTGGGCTGTGGTCCTGTGTATTATGAAGACACAAAGGCGTTGTTTGAAGTCTTTGTGTGCCATATCGTCTGCTAGAACATTTCACTTGGAAACGTTGGAAGTGTCCGTCTGGTGTGTATTGTTTGTGGGGTTATTTTGGAGGTGACCTGTGTTGAGTGGGATGTGGGTGTGGGCTGTTGTCCTGTGTATTGTGAGGACACAAAGGCGTTGATTGAAGTCTTTGTGTGCCATATCGTCTGATAGAACATTTCACTTGGAAACGTTGGAAGTGGCCGCTTCTTTTGTGATAGTGTGGAACTTGTAAAGTCTCGGTGCAGAGGACAAGGTCGTTTGTGATTGGTTGGTGACGACGAGAACGGACTATATAAGAGGAGGTTGTTGAAATAAACTAGTAGCTGAGTTTGAGACCTGTCTGTTTTTCTGTCACTTTTGCTCTTCTAAAAACCCCCAGTCTCAGGGTAAACGACGAAATGGTTGACTTCCACCAGCTAGCCTGTACTATGACTCTTTTTTACATTAGTTTAGTTTAGTTTCCCCGCTCAATATATCGAGGAACTTGATGAAAAACATTTCACTCCCCGAAGCGACGGTTTAATGTGTTCAAACTAATTTTAAAATATCCCATCTTCAACTCTGCATTTCATCCATCATAGGATTTTAAAAATAAAGGTCACTCTCATTTATTTTACAGCGAAGCTGTTTATGGTTAGGGTTCCGTGGATTTTTTATGCACGTACGTCAACAGAAATCAAAGCGCCTCTCTTTGTCGTCGTTCCAAGCGCTTTCGTGGCAAGTTCCATCCGCTCTCCCGGGGTGGCGGTCCCGTCGCGCGTTTCACGGTGAGGGTTCCGTGGATTTCTCAGATGGTCGAAGCAGGAACCAACAATGGCAGTATTAACGAGAGTTGAGAGGCGCTACAGGGGCGGTTTGCTCATCTCCCAAACGCGGCCGCGGTTGTGGCCAAATGGGATTTATATGTCACGTCACCAGCTCCATGGGGAGAAGAAAGTACCTATTGTCCCTGCCTAATGCCAGAAAAATCTGAGTCGCTTCCAGTAGAAAAGTTTAATTTCGCTCGCAGAAATTGACCGCCGAGGCTTCCAGCTGGAGTCCAATTAACTGCCCATTTGTACTTTAGCAGCGGCAGGTAGAGTTGCGGCCAGGGAAGGTAACTATGAGCCAAAATAAAGGAGACATCACGCAAGCTAAAAGCGGTGGCAGTATATTTATATATATTCGACAGCTGGCGAGGGAGTTACGAGCATTCTGCAGTACTCGTGGGTTAAGAGAGACCAGAGTTCTCGTCACGGCGACATAGATCCGGGTTCATATCGCATCACAACCTATATTTTCAATATTTATATTTTGCGCGTGTGTTTTACTCTTTAACTGTGATATTTTTTTTAATTATACAAATCATCGGTTTTTATTGTTTGTCCCACCTGTTGAATCGACACACCGGAGGAAAAAAAATCAAGCCAAGTTAATGCGCCAATAGATTCCTTTCTTAATGTTCATTAAAAGGGAACTAAGACTGCAGCATCGGTATGACTTCCACATAAACGGGGTGCGAGCAAATCGTCTCTACCTAGATGACATGTTTCTAGTTTGGCACACACAGACGGAGAGTGTTGTTAAGTCCGCAAATAAGTCGTAGTCAGTCTGCCGGTCGGTCGATATGCCGAAGGGACGGTTCAGCAATCATTCAAGAAACGGTTGAAATGAATGCAGGTGCTGCAGAACTGAAAATGGCGAAAAGAAGCAACAGGTAGCCTAGCCAGACGTTTCGGAACGCGAAAATATATTCGCTGCGTTTAGGGAAACTATCTATTAAAATAGATGTTGAGCAAAAGACAAGAACTCAGACATAGCAAGGACGATTTTTAAAATAGATCACAGTTAAAAATAAGACAAAGGCGGAAAATAAAATCAAAACGTTTGACGCGATTTGAACCCGGAATTTTCACGCCTCGACGACACATCACAGCACTCTTACCCCTCAAATACAGCAGAAGATTTTTTTTATTGCCACATATTAACACACGTTTACAAACGTGAAAGGTAAAAGAATAACGCCGGCCAGTCCCCGGCAGGCGTACGTGGTTTAAAATTCTTTCATGACAACCAGCCTGTCCAGAACAGGCAGCCATTCAGGCTGTTCACTGAGCATTCCAAACACCTCTTTTAAATGAATGACACTTTCTATAAAATAGTCCCTGGCTTGACGAGGGTTCACTTCAGCATTTCGTACATCCATTCTACTCCGCCATAGACTGTGGAGGCCCAACAGCATCAACATGTCGTAAGGCAGTCCCCCCACATTGTCTATTGAAAGGAAGCGAATCCCGTACGCAGTTAATGGCAGACCCTTTTTTAAAGTACGTTGTAGAATATCCCATAAAAAATAGCATCCCAACAGTCTAAGAAGATATGTTCGACAGTTTCTGGTTGTCTGCATAATAGGCAGTCAACAGACCAAGGGACGAAAATGCCTTTCCCCTGAAGCCAGGGCTTTACTGGGAGCGTTCCGCTATGTAGTTGGAAAAAAAAGGTTTTTACGGATGGCCGTACCGGCATTCTTTTAAGTCTTTTAAGGACATCCTTACCTGGACCCTCGCTATATAAGGAACGGTACAATGGTATCGGCAACACCGTATCAACCAAATCTTTATACAGACGCTTCCTCGCGACAACGCTTAAATATTCTAAAGAAAAACGCACTTTTAAAAAGTCAAATGCCTTAGCCACTTCATACAAAAACCCGCGTACTCTCCCACACTGCATGTTTCTAGTGGTAATGATAAATTCGGGTAAGGCGTCACTCAGTCTCACTTGCAGCACAGTCCGTAGGAAAGCATTCTTCTGATCTCTCAGAAAAATAAATCGAGTAACCACCTGCCGAAGGAACAGATGAACCAGACCCAAACCACCACTTTGCACCGAACGAAATAAATTTGTGCGACTGGTGCGCTCCCATCCAGAGCCCCACACAAAAACAGCAAAAACCCTATGCAACTTCTGAACATTCACTCGCGACATCCACAGCACTTGAAGTAGGTACCAAATTTTTGCCACCAAGAACAAGTTACAAATTGTTGAACGTGCAAACATTGAAAGTTCTCGGCCTCCCCAATTTGTAGTTTTAGCTCGCAACTGCTCTATTTCCCCCTCCAATACTCGGTAGTATCGCGGTATTGTTCAAGGGGCACGCCAAGATACTTGGGCGGCGAAACATTAAACTGGATGTTTTGATAAAAGGCTGGTGTGGCTTCCCAGTTGCCGTGCCACAAGCCTACACATTTGCTCCAATTTATAGCACTTCCCGCTAACTTACAAAACAAAGACGCATCACGGACAACCTCGCTAACACTTTCAGCGTCGTCGCAAAAAACAGCAATATCGTCTGCGTACGAGAGAACCTTGACCTCACTTGCGGCCAGCCTAAAACCACGTATTCTTTGATTATAAATAAGCTTTAAACAAAAGGGTTCGAGATAAATTGCAAATAACAAAGGTGATAATGGGCAACCTTGCCTGACCGAGGATTTTACTTCAAAACTTTCACTCACTTTCTTATTGATGATAAGGCTCGTGCAGCACTTTGCGTACGACATTTTTACACCTTCTAAAATGACTGCACCAACATTCACGTGTTCCAAGGTAGAGAAAAGAATGTCATGAGCTACCCGATCAAATGCCTTTTCCAAATCGAGCTGTAGCATAGCTACATGACCTCCGAAAGCATCGCAGCACTCTAAAATACTTCTGGCCACGTGAATCAAATACAGCAGAAGATTAAGAACTCCGTCGCTGGCGCAGGTATATAAATGTACTGCCACCGCTTTTGTCTGCGTGATTTCTCTTCTATTTTAGCTCACATTTACCTTTTTTGGCGGTAACTTTACCTGCCGCTCCTAAAATATAAAGGGGCGGTTAATTGGACTCGAGCTGTATACCTCCCCGGTCAGTTTCTGTGAGCGAAATTAAACTTCTGTACTCGAAGCGACACGGATTTATCTACCATAGGCAGGGAGGCTAGGTACACTCAGCAGGGAATGAAACCCGAACGCCGGAATGCGTGGCCATCGACACAGGCTGCTCCACCTGGAGAGCCCCTGAGAACTAATGAAAATGCGCCGGGGTGCGAGGGTGCGTGTCCTACTAGGATGTGCTCGACCGTCGCGCGGCGCTTCTGGGACTTCCGCGTTTCGCCGGTGGCGCGCTGTATGCACCGTCCCTCGGGGTGCTTTTGTGTTCAAAGCTGGGTAACTTAAATTCCAATTCTTCAAATTTAAGTTCTTGAATCTCAAGGAACGAGATCAAATACCACAATTTAAAATAAAGATTTTTAGGACTCATCTAAAGAAAACGTGAAAGTGCTACAGAGCTGACTAAAAACACTGCACTTTTTATTTTGTGCCATAAACACTCCTTTCTTCTCGGTGGTGGGTTCTTATGATACTTCTTATTTATCATGATTTATGAAACAAGCCTTGAATTTGTTGGACGGTTCAGCGACAAGACTTGAGGCGGTCTGGTGTGTATCAGGAATTGCTACCTCTTTGCAAACTCGAAACAATGCGATTAGATACGCCTAAATTAGATGCTGGCATGAGGTTTGAAATCCGACAAAGGCACTTCACTGGGGCGTTGTTCATAACCCTAGCTGTCTTCGAATGCAAGTTGCCCGATCACCACGTTTTAGTGGCTGGTTGGGGAAAGGCGCGCACTGAAAGCGACACCGATTCGTGAGAGGCAACACTGAATCGGCACTTGATCTATTATCGTCTGTATCCGGTTGCATTTTAAAAGCGACTAATATGTCCACTTGTTTTCTTATTTTTCTAAGAAGGAAAGCGCGAAACAACGGCTATGCAAAATCAAATCTGGGAGTGTTACGAGCGAAACCGACGATGGACATTTGGAACACCTCAGTAGATGACTGAGGATTAATTTGGACCACCTGGGGATCATTTGACGTGCAACAGAAAGCTTGATTGCACGACCTTCTCCGCAATAAGCCTTTGTCAAAATTGCGGGCACCTGGGCCGGGACTACTGTAAAATACCGGTCAAGCGCCCACCCAAACTTTGAAGATAACCACAAAAAAATGGCGGTTGGGCGATTGTCTGGTCATTAACATTAATTTTACATATAAATGTACTGTGCGTCTTTTTCTCAGATCTTAAAATTTGGGAATGGGCGCTTAATGTTGAATCGGCGGATGCGCGGTATTCTACGGTAGAACCCGCCACCTGGGGTCTGTAGGCCGGTGCCTTTCTTTGTAGCCCCTGAGGTGGCAAAGAAACCGGCAGTGTAGTGAGCCTGATGCCCGATCGGTCATGTACCTGATCAGCAGTATCTTGGGGGCCGGGGGACCTGCGAGCTTGTCTGGTTGCGTGCACGTTGACCTTGAGCTCTGTCGGGTGCTTTACCTGCGTGCAGTGTTTTCTCTGCCCCACGGGCCTTCCCACTGGAAATAAACGCCAAGAACAACTACAAACTTTCGGGAAGCAAGATGTCTTTCCTTGGCAACTTTGACTGCACGCATCATCTTGTATATTTCGTTGTCTCATGCCAGCATCTCATTTAGGGGTATTCAATCGCAGTGCTTCCAGTTTGCAAAGAAGTAGCGATTCCTGATGCACACCAGATCGCCTCAAGTCTTGTCACTGAACCGTCCAGCCAATTCAAAGCTCCTTTCATAAATCCTGATAAATACGAGAAGTATCATAAGAACGCGGTACCAAGAGGAAAGGAGTGTTTATGGCAGAAAATAAAGTGCGCAACGTTTTTATTCAACTTTGTAGCACTTTCACGTTTTTGTTTTTCAGGTGAGTCCTTAAAATCTTTATTTTAAAGCGTTGTATTTGACCTCGTTCCTTGAGATTCAAAAACTTAAATTCGACATCTTCAAACTTAAATAGCAAAAGAAATTTGAATTTTTTTTTAACTTTTTGTATTCAATTTGTAAAGAGAGTTGAAATCTTTATACCTGAACTTTCAGAAACTTGGCATCTTCAAACTTTTCAAATTCAAAACACAGCAGGGTTTGAATTTTGCGAACGTTTCAAATTCAAACCTTAACGAGGTTTGAAATTTTCTAAACCTGTTAAACTCCAACCTCAGCAGGTTTGCGACATGCCTAATTATGATTTTATGTAGTCAGCTAGTTGGGCTGAATGGATGTAGAAGTTTCGACAGTAGTTTTTCCGTCTGCTACTAAGTTTCCATCGCCTAAAAATAGCTAATGACACAGTACCATTTTAAAGCACCACGCTGCCATGACGTTATCGAGTAGCAATCGTAAATCAGAAAAAAGCAGTGGGGAACACGTTTGCCTGGAAAGCAAA
The DNA here is from genome assembly GCA_037355805.1 of Ixodes ricinus. NCBI lineage: Eukaryota > Metazoa > Arthropoda > Arachnida > Ixodida > Ixodidae > Ixodes > Ixodes ricinus. The sequence continues at coordinate 10,154 of JAZHYW010021487.1, forward strand.
TTCCCATGTCTAGACATTGTACAATGGCCCAATTTTTTAATATTATCCAGCAAGCGTCGACCGTTGGGACCATAGAGTTATTACAATAAACGCTAGAGGCTCAGCTGGCGCTAGTGTCTACGGGACTTCCGGTTGCAAATTGAAGCAGACAGCATGCAGTCTACATTTCCAGCCTCCTGTGTATTCCTATGGGAAAACGCGCGTGAATTTTGTCTCTTCGCCGGAAAATAACACGAATAACTTTTGTCATTTCGGTTGTACCGGATAGTATGTACCTTTATTGGTATTGTGAAAGTGTAATTGCTTTAGTTACAGCATTTTTCTTTATCACTGAACGATGTTAAACTTCGCTCTATTTCAGCCCCAAACCTCTGTTTCAAGGAAGGTATGTGAAAACGAGCGACGATTCTAAGCAAACTAACGATCGAAAGGAATGTAGAGTGTGTTCAAGGTTTGCTAGCATTTCGGTGGTGCTTATATATTGCTAATATGCCCGTCCTGTCATTGTATGAAAATGACTCCGTCGTGCATCTTTACGATCGGTTAAAGAAACATTCGAACGCAAAAATAAAGCACGTGAGCTACGAAAGGTGTTTCGTTTAATTATTTCCTATGTCGGGCAGTTTTTATCGGGCACCTGTTCTCTGGCTTCTCTCTATTTGCAAAGATTTGGAGCGTGCGGGTGATGATTTGAACCCAGAACAAGCATCTTCGCACATATTCATGAGCAGAAAGAATGAAGCAGTACTTATTTATTGCAAATCTGACTATATTACGTGGCTTTCAATTTATTTTGATCGTCTGCGTGCACAAGGAGTTACTTATCCAGTGTTACTGCGTAGTTCTTGCCGTCTCTCTTGGTTTTCCACATGTCCTTCGTTCGTTTGGCACGTATATCCCCCATGTTGGAAAGCGTCGACGCCGTGTTCGCGCTAACAGTGTCCGACAGTGCACAAAAATACACGTACGAAGCCGTTTTAGCACCGTTTTTAATGCGATGAATTTGAAAGAAAAACGCCGTAACTGACCAATTATTTCGTCTGCGTGACTGAGAAATGTTCCAAGGTGCCTGGTACGTACAAATTATTCGCGATATTTGCTCTTATAATCGAGCGCAGAGAGAAAATGCACTCGCTTTTTCCCATAGAAATGCATTACCGGAAGTCAATTTCTGACTGCTTGCTGTCTGCTTCAAAATGCAACAGCACACTAGCGCCAGCTGAGCCTCTAGCGTTTATTGTAATAACTCTATGGTTGGGACGGCCAGTCCCGTGCCGCGGAGGCGTGCGGCGATACGGGAGAGATTAAGCGCGTCCGCATAAAGCCCTTTCTGGCGGGAGCGTCGTCTGCTAGGCTATTCCGTTGATCGCACACAGCCCCTGCTCTGTAGCAAAGAAGGGCAGGGCGCTTGCAATGTCGAAGTGCATCGCCGATACGGCCCTCTCTTGAAATGCGTTCCCAATCCTATTGACGTAACCCCGACTGATGATGGTATATCACTTTGCGTCATGCCACCCACCGACATTCTCAGAACACACACCTTTTTTTTTGTTTGTTTAACACTCGTGAAGGCATTAAAATGTGCGCGCGCACGCTGGTCAAAAAAAGCGTGACTACCCAGCTACAAGGCCAGATAATGACAGCAACAACGCAGTTTATAGTACAAAACACCAAGCGGAAACCCTGTCTATACTTAGGGTTGTTCGTTTTCGGCTAAAACCCGATTTTACCCTATTTTTACACCCCGAACATGTTTCAGAAGAATCGGGTTAAACCCGATTTTTCCCGAATTCCAAAACCACGTAAACGACCTATTTAGTTTTACGCCGCATGGAGTTTGCGGTGCACACGGGCTAGCTACCGTACCTCGGGACAACAGTGACCTATAGTTCATTTCGCAAGCTGCGTGCAGCACTGTGTACGCTACACGACTCTCAGCCACCCGCCCTACGAGCGCGCCAACTCACCGTGACATTGTACGGAGGCCGGCTGAGGAAAGCGACAATAGGCGTTGGTGCCTCGTTTGGACATTTCCGTCCTCCCGCTGACAGGTGGAACCGCCTCGGCAAGGCCATGTAGCTTCGGCCCTGCTGCACGCAGCTTGTGAAACGCACTATCAATCCCTCTTCGACCGCCGAGGTGCTCGATGCCCAGCAGGGTCTCTCGGGTAGCATGGCCATCTCGCTGGTGTCCACCCTTCCGACAAACAACGTCCTAACCAGCCAGTCGCGTAAACAGATTAGGAAAACTTAACAGGTTTATTCCATAGCGAAATATCTGATCGAAGACGACCGTTCCTCGAACGGTCGGGGTTTTTGTTGACACCTGAAGGAGAGAAGGAGTCCAGTTGGCGGTGCTCTTTGAAGCGACCGACGGGCATCGGAGCTGGAAACCCTGATGTTCCCCCGATTACCAGCTTGAAACAGATTCCTAATTTTAAATCGTGAGAATTAAAAAACTCGTAATACGCTGCGATAAAAAAATATATTGTATTACTCAGTGCATTTGTAAATTTAGCCCGAAAAAACCCGAATTGCGGAATGTTGCCACAAAAACCCCGATTTCTCCCCGATGATCAGCTTGAAAAATAGCACCCGATTTTTACCTCCGAATTTAAAGAAATAAAAAAAACGAACAATTCTATCTATACTTCGTTTTATTTTGTGTTGTCCTGCAGCCGACACTACGAGCTATCTTGGCCAGTCCATCGCTAAAAGTTTGTCACGTGTCCTTCCCGGTGGGTATAACTGCACGGGGAAGGACGATGTCACGTGGCAGCGTGAAGGCACTGGATTGGTTTTGATGGCTCGCAGCATTGTCTGCAGTATATAGTTTAATGCATCGTTGCATTCAGTTTGTCGCGTCCCCATATTTTTCATTTTTGTTAGTGTTCACAAAAATAAACGCGAACATATAATGGCAAAAAAAATAAGTTAAACTCGAGATGACGCGCGGTTTATGCCACGCCTGATTAGCATCACGCAAGCAAGCGCTGTTCAGATCTTTGCTTAAAGGTGGTTAGCTATGGCAGCAGATAACGAACAGGGGCTGTGTGCGGTCAACGGAATAGCCTAGCAGACGACGCTCGCAACGAAAAGAGCTTTGTGCGGACGCGCCTAATCTCTCCCGTGACGCCGCATTTTTCCGTGGCGCAGAGCTGGCCGTCCCGGCGGGTGACGCTCGCGTGATGTTTTTTAAAAATTGGGCCACTGTACGTACTTCCTTGTCCTCGTGGAGCTGGTTACGTGACATAAAACTCCTCTCGGCCGCAACCACGGCCGCGAGATGAGCAAACCGCCCCACTGTAATCTTCTGACGTGCACGTAAAAGCTCGTTTACACGTCGCCTTCTCCGCAAAAAGCCTCCGCAAGATTGCAGGCACCTCGGACGGCATTCAAACCAGCCACTTGGAGATCGAAGACGATGCCACACGCAGTATTTGTAGTCGTCCGCGACAAATGCGAAAGCATCTTATAGAGAGAAAAAAAGGACGCCAAGAATGAAAAGTTTCTAATAAGACAGACGAGGTGAACGAGAGCCCATTTGGCTCTGAAGCGGCGTCGGGAGCGTCGGCAGTCCTCACTTTGCGTAGTGCCGGGCTTCCGCTAGATGGCGACGCCGAAACTTCTCGCCGCGAATAGGTGGGGACTTCTCAGAGAGGGCTTATCGTGAGTGAGCGTGAGGGGACGGTGCTTCAATCCAGACGCATCCACGCTAGAAATATCGTTTGACTTTAGTCGCCATAGAATATGATATTGCTCCTAAAATAATGCTGAAATCCATAGAAAGCCATATTTTTCAGATTATCCAAGCAGAAACCAACACTCAGCTCCGTTCGATTTACCTGCATTTCCTACACCGGTGCAGGAAAGTGTAGGTTTCTTGTCAAGCGGCGCGGTGGTGTTCCTGGGCGTTTATCCAACATTAACATACGTTTTACAAGCGTAGTGTTGTAAAATGTATTATATATATAATATCAAAATAATAAACAAAGCGTCACCAAGGTGGAAAGTACCAAATTTATACTTATGGGTAGT